>VDFB02005750.1:45614-300383 GCA_007258455.2 Sequoia sempervirens | reverse complement strand
GAGTTGAAAATTCGTGCCATGATTTGTTGAGTTGGCGATCCGAGGAGAAGACCAATGGGAACACACTCTTGAGGATCTTCTAGAGGACTGAATATGGAGCATTTATTGCATTTGCTATTTTGGGAGTGAGTGGGAATCTTTGATTCATTTAATGTACCACTCCCTTATTCTGGCAGTTTTTAGGGTTAGGGCTGAGGTGGCACAATTCTGGCCACTCTATTGATTGTAACCCTAGCCGTCCTTTGGGACTGGGCTAGCTATAAAAGGGGGAGTCACCCTCATTTGTAACACAATCAGATTAGAATTAGAAGATTAGAAAGTTAGAATCAGAGTAGACATTGAGAGAGTTAGATAGTGTAGTATTGTAGAGCATTTTGCATAATTTGGAGAAGAGAGAAAGTTTTCCCTTTGAAAACTTTTGAAGAGATTGTTGTGTAACACATTTTATGATAATAGATCTTTTCATTGATGATGGAATTCGTCTTGTCATGAAATGCTAGCAAGGTTTCTTCTTCCTTTCGTATCCAAGTAGATTAAGATTCATGCAAGTAGCTTACTTAGGTGTGTGGTGTTTCATTGAGATAGCTTCGCTTTATTCCATACCACTAGCGGCTTGTTGATGATAAGTCTGCCTTGCGTGGTCAACTGGACATTATCTTGTGTTTAACTTCGGTTGTGGTTACATGCTTATATGCGTTGTTTTGATGGTGTATGCATGTTAAACTATAACTTGAATACCTTTTGCTATCCCCTTTGAAGATTGCACCGATTTTACTGAGGCTGTCCGACGGAGGCTAGGTGAAATCCGGTTGAAGTCTATTGAAACGAAGCCCCACATACCCTGCATTTAGAATAGAATATAAATTTCTTAGGCCCTTTCCCCTTTACTTTCCGCACTTTCTTATTAGTCTTAGGAAAGGAACACATTGCCAAATCATACACGTAAGAATTCCCCTTCAAAATCATACATTAGCTGCTGACTGCAAGAAATCTGGACAATTACGTAAGTCCCCTCGTACGAACACAGCAATACACATCAACCAAACTGGGTCTATTCGCACTAAAGGAACCTTGGAGTTGAACATGCGAACTTTCTCGCAATCTTAGCGCATGGAATACTTTGATCAAGAGAGAACGGAGTAGCCCCCAAAACTATTTTGTTCTGCTGTTTGGTATGGTCACAAAAACCACATCAACACTACCAACTCTAATGATCAGGCATAAATACATATAAACCAGAAGTGCAAATGATAAAACTTTATTCTCAGAATTAAACAATCCACATCTTTCTTGTACAAACACAGTAACTGGTAGAAATTAATTACTAATTTTGACCTGAAATAATAGCCCAACAACAAGTATTTCTGAACAGCCCATATATATTGAATGCTTAGCTACCAATTACCAATATAATCAGTTCTTCAAATGCTGCTCTTCAACACTTCAAAAACTTTATTAAATCATCATGTTAAGCACCAGCACAGCCCCTGAAGTGAGACTGTCAGCCACCATTCCGGGTGTATCTTCCAACACTGAAGATGATATTCTCTGTGAGAAGAGAATCCTGTCCTCACAAAGTTTGTTGTGAACACCGTCCACCAGCTACAACCTATTCCAATCCAAGTTTCAAAACCAGCCTCCTCCAAAATGAACTCTCTCGATCTTTTATTCCTTTCCAAACTGTAACTCCTATGTTTTCTTGTTTTCTCTTTATTTTTATTTCACCTTTAATTTAATTCTTTTGGAGAACTCATAAAAAGTAAGTTAACTAATTTAACTTTTCCCACTTAAGTTACTTTTTGCTTTATTTAAATAATTAATTTGTCTTTTAAATTTAGCCTTTTCAACAATATTAAATTAATTATTTAACCACAATGCTAACTTATAAAATTTGGGGACATTACAGTCTGCCCTTCTCAAATATTGCTTGTCCTCAAGCAATGTCAACACAACCATGAAACCATCTGAACCACCTGTGATTCCAGGATCCCAAACCAATCTCCTATAGTGACCTCCAATCTACCACTGCACCACTCTGATAAAAATAACCAACTCATCATTATCAATCTGGATTTTCCCTTTATGTTATCCCTCAAAACTGTCAACCTCTGCCCCCAAACTAAAATACCTCTCAATTATATCTAAAAATTCTGTCATACTTCGCTGCCATATAATCATCAAATACTGAAATTCAATCAACTCATCAACCAAATTTGAAAAATCAAAATTTCAACGTTGGAGCAGCAGCTGCAAGGAATTAAATTTCCTATATGTAAAGGATTAAAGAGCTGAAATCTGATTGAAAGAACTTCCCAAATGTCAAAGTTATCTTCATCATTAAGCCTCCATTGATTAAAACTCCACCTATTGTCTGAGAGCAAAGACCAAACCATCTGATTGCAAGCAACATTAATCACTTGTTGGCTGATAGGGGAGTGAACAACAACTTCAAATCTGGAATTTTGCCCAATGCCCATTACATCAATCCAATCCTGAGTTATACTTGGATCCCATATCTTATATTCATCACCAACCATACTTACACCAACAATGTCATGGTTGTTGTTAACACTCATAGAATTCACACTTTCTCCGTTCCCTTTAATGGTGTCTTCATAAGTTTCATATACACCTTCCTCCAATTCTGAATTCTCATCAATACCTGCTGATTCACGAAGAGTAGCATGCTGAAAACTGCCTTCAATACCTGTTTTATCTGCCATATCATGACTGCAATCTGCACCTTCATATGTAAATTGATCCTCAAAATTCAAAAATTCATATTCTCGATGTGGTTTCCAATTTCTATCAACATCCCAAATCTCTCCAATATGAGGAACACTAGAATCATTACTCATTATTTCACATCTATGAAGCTTTTCAATTCCTTCAACTAATTTCTTAGCCTCCCTCGTCCTTGCATCACTTTCTTGTTCATCGGAAGTGGTTGCAAAAGAAATTAAATTTTCTGCTTTGTATAATGAAAAGTGGGCCAGACTTAATTGCAAACAATGATCATCGAACTCCTTTTCCTTTTCTTCAACTTGAACGCAAGATCCCTATCCTTAAGCAATTGCATATAATCTGTTTTCATTATTTCCAAAGCTTTTTTGATAGAGTACAAGTGGGTAGGAGAGACTTCCCTTGCAACTCCCTTTTTCCTTTCCTCAATTTGAGCTTCCCAAATGAGTTCTTCAATGACTTTGTGCGTATAATCAAAACGTGATAGAACTGCAACAATCATATCTTCGGTAACTCTCATCTTTGCCATCAAATCACATGACTCATTGGGAAAAGGTTCAATCTCATCTTCATGTAGCAACATTTATGATTTGTCCTCTATGTCATAGCTCTCAAAATCAGCTACATCCTTATGGCATAATTCATTTTCTGAAGTTTGGACAGCATTAAACTCAAAAGGATTTTCTTCCATGGTTATGATTTCTTTTTTGTCCACTTGCTCCTCATTAACCATGTAAGATTTCAGCTTTGTCTCACATTGCTCCAACACATATTTGGCCAACTCATAAGCAGCTGAAAAAGTGACTTGTTCTCACTTCAGGACAGCCAATAACAAAGTTATGATAGGCTGAAAAATCACATCACTTCCATTGATAGCTTGAACCATAACAGTTTTCATAGCTGCAATAATATCCATCATTATGTTCTTTTCTGATTGTAGCAAGGAAATAGTAAAACATGTTATAGATCAAGTCATGTAATTCAAGGTCTAGCATAAGGTTACTCAATCTGATATTTGCAAAAAATTTGAGTATTGCAATCCTTGTAGAAAAGTGAAAACTTTTGATATCACCCAAGTCTTGAAAACTATCCACCAACAATTTAATTACCTCTTTCAGTGTTTCTTCATCATAAGGTACTTGAGGTGCCAATATTCTTATGACCTCATTCAAACAAGAAGCAACCAGCAATCTAACCTCTTCATCAGCACGTCTCAACCACCTGTGCTGACCCAAAAAAGTCACTATAGGAGCAAGAGCAATCTGCAATACATCAGGAGGTGACTGCTCAACAATGATCAAACATTCTTCTACACTTTTCAATGTGGCCAATACATCATTCTTGGACTGAGATATGTAACCAAGCTTACTACTAGATTCATGGAGAAGTCTTGCCAACCATTTCCTGTCTTTGCTTGCCATTACCCTGTTTGCATAGTTTTTTTTTTCCTGATACCCTATTCTAATACTAATGTAATGTCCTACCCTATTCTATACAAAAAATTTCGATTCTACCAATGGCCTGACTCAGGCAGTTCGTCAAACAATTCATTGTCTACTATACTATCTTGAACTCGTTTCAGTAGGTTCACAAGAGTAATAAATGTGGCAATACAGAAACAAGCTTATTTTTTATATTTCCCACAATATTACATTTAATTGAAATGATAAGTTTTTGCAGATTGAAAGCATATAAACACTATAACTGAAACAACTTTCAAGTCAAAGCATTTGATATCTCATTTCAGTAAATTTATTTTTCTGTTACATTGAAAATTATGGCTGACTTGGTAATAAGAGACGACTTAGCCTTGCAAAGATTAATTCATCTTTCTATATGAGTGGCGTCAGACATCCACAATTTCACAATCTGAATACTCTTCAAAGCTATTTATTCAGACTTCAGATAAATACAAATGTTGAATTGTCCCTTCCCCTAGTACAAGAAATGCATCAAATGTAGCGACACCCAAACTTAATAACATGTCTCTCTATCATTACACATCATTACCTCCACACACAATCTCCAGCAACAATACCTGCAAACAGTATATTATCCTCCTTGGATAACAGCACATGAAATATTTCTTTAAGATGTGGCGCAAAACTTCATCACCTTTTAATATTCATTGTCCAAGCGTCTTTGCTACGAATTTCATTGATAAAGATGACCCAAAGTATATAGATACTTGCCATGTGGAACCAAACTTCCAAATAAACACTCAATCACTTGTAATAGCACGTCCTTCTTGAAAACAATGACTTGCCCAATTTAAATGCCACAACATCCAATTGATGACCAACTCCTATTAAAGCTACGGTAGGAGGTGACAGGTGACAAGCTTCAGCAACTCTAAATTCTTCTTCGATTCATATTTCTTTGTCTCCTTTCTTGATGTGTCTCCTCATTCAAGATATTGAAGTATATATTGACGTGTCTTCTTCATACATGCAATGGCCAAGATGAATATGAAGCGGCAATTCTAAAGCAAACCGTACAATTTAATTTTCCTTATAATAATCCTTATATCGTTGTTCTTGGCTGAGACATTCAACTTCAATGATGAAAAATACAACTTCCACGTTATTCCTCTCCACATTGCTACGGCTCAAGCCATTTACCGTTTATTGCTAATACTTACGTCCTGAATATGAAACACCTTCACGCCCAACGTAGCAACAACTCATTAAGTGTTTATGAGTTAGGTGCTCTCAGTAAATGAGTCGATGCTTGATGAACTGGAAGATCATTGCTGTGAAATTGAAATCGAATCTCCCGACAACCAACAATTAGACGTCTTCACTAATAGCATCCCAAACAATATTCTGAGATAGAAACGGCATACATTAGTCAAGGATTTTTCAATGAAATGTCCTTCAATTCATATTCCAGACTCCCCTACTTCTCCGCAGTGTTGTTTTGAACTATAGAAGTTATTAGAACTGATACCAAACGTCCGATACATAGCATAATAGAATATCAATTTCTCATATTGGCAATGGAATTTAAGCTTCCCACGGCATCTCCATATAGGCAACGCATTTTTTTAAAATAATAGACGACTCCTTTAGTTTGGCATCTCACCCATCCTAGCGGTAGAGATGTGTCTTTATTTCTCTAACCAGAGACTATACCCAACTCCCACGTCATCAGTATTATTGCCACGTTCCATTACCATCTCTCCAAACGGCTCCTTTGGTAATATTCTTGCAATATTAGGAAACCGTTTTCTTGAATGGCTCTTCAACTCCTTTAATCAATGACTCTTAGCATAGCACAAAACTTGAATCAACGGCAGGTAAGGAAACAAACTCAACAACTTGCCATTAAGTAATCCAAACTCTAAATATGCGTGTCTATTCTCTGAGAGACTATTGGATATGTCACAACTTGCTTCCAAACTCACGTCTCCAATGAATACTTGACCTCCCGACTCTACACACAGACCTAGCTATAGCGGCTCACAATTTAAAATTGGATTGTATAAACTGAAGTTGTCAAGTAAATAAAATATGAAAGTTTCGTCTTTAAGATTTATACAATGGCAATCCACAGTTTTAGCACCCGTCTCTTTGAAATGCCCGATAATCTGATTTGGAATTCAAGTGTCAAGGAGTAGCGGCCATTATGTAATGGTTTTCAATATATCCATTCAATTTAGCGATAACCTTTAAGAAGTGTTTGTTCCGACGATCATACTTCTTCCGTCGACTTCAATAAAAGGTCACTTGAGTGTTGAATAATGCCTGGAAACTCACAACATCACTTCTTGATAAATCATTGATATTGAATCAGAACAAAGTCGGAAATGTTCTCCAATTCGACACATAATATGTGCCTTATCGTGAGTCTCCCACTGAACAATTTTTGCCACCTGAGCCTTCCTAGGCTTAAACGAGATTACATCTGAACTTATTGCTTTGCATCACATCTCGAGCCCCTTAATCTCTTTGACCAGTTAGTTGTTTTCTTTTCAAACATATCATAAAATATATGATGACAGTGATATACTTGAGAGATTATTACCTCAAAGTTTGCTAAGATTTGCCACGACTCTATGAAGATTGATTCTCCCTTATAATATATCCGCCAACACTACTCACAGGATGGCAGGAAGAGTTGAGCTCTGATACCAATGAAATAACCCGCCCTGTTCTATATACAATTTTTTTTTGTTTCTACCAACTCTAATGATCGGGCATAAATACATATAAACCAAAAGTGCAAATGATAAAACTTTATTCTCAGAATTAAACAGTCCACATCTTTCTTGTACAAACACAGTAATTGGTAGAAATTAATTACTAATACTCACCTAAAATAATAGCCCAG
This sequence comes from Sequoia sempervirens, assembly GCA_007258455.2. NCBI lineage: Eukaryota > Viridiplantae > Streptophyta > Pinopsida > Cupressales > Cupressaceae > Sequoia > Sequoia sempervirens. The sequence goes on along the minus strand of VDFB02005750.1, from coordinate 293,309 downwards.
CAACAAATATTTCTAAACAGCCCATATATATTGAATGCTCAGCTACCAATTACCAATATAATCAGTTCTTCAAATGCTACTCTTCAACACTTCAAAAACTTTATTAAATCATCATGTTAAGCACCAGTACAGCCCCTGGAGTGAGACTGTCAGCCACCATCCTGGGTGTATCTTCCAACACCGAAGATGATATTCTCTGTGAGAAGAGAATCCTATCCTCACAAAGTTTGCTGTGAACACCGTCCACCAACTACAACCTGTTCCAATCCAAGTTTCAAAACCAGCCTCCTCCAAAATGAGCTCTCTCAATCTTTTATTCCTTTCCAAACTGTAACTCTCGTGTTTTCTTGTTTTCTCTTTATTTTTATTTCACTTTTAATTTAATTCTTTTAGAGAACTCATAAAAAGTAACTTAGTTACTTAATTTAACTTTTCCCACTTAAGTTACTTTATGCTTTATTTAAATAATTAATTTAAGTTGTCTTTTAAATTTAGCCTTTTCGACAACATTAAACTAATTATTTAACTACAATGCTGACTTATAAAATTTGGGGAAATTACATGAAGCTCTCTATCAAAAATCTGATGGAGACTATTCTTCCCAGACCTTGCTTCTACAAAATATTCCAAAGGTCATAATTGAGGAAATCAAAAAAATTCTCTTACCAAGTGGTCACAATGGAAGAACTCAAATATATGTTTCTAGCTCAATAAAGGACAAAGCTCCCAACCTTGATCGTTTCTCAAACTCATTCTACTACCAATTCTTTGACTTAATTGCTGTTGTTCTCTATCTGATTGAGGATGTTGATTAAAAAAGGTAAGCTCATTTGTGCTATTAACTCTACTTTTTTAATTTTGATTCCAATGGAAAAAAATATTGTATCCTTCACCAGGTTCAGGCAAATCTCATCACGCAATTCTTCATACAAGTTCATGAAAACAAGTATAGCAGAGAAAATTAAAAAGTATTTTGGCCTTCTCATATTAGATGAGCAAGAAGTCTTCATACCAAGGAAACAACTATACAAGATACTGATTGTTCATGAAGCATTGCATACCAACAATAGAGAAGCAAAGAAAAATATTGCTATAGAGCTTGAGATAGCTAATGGCTTTTACAGAGTTGATTTAGAATTTTTCACTCAAGTCTTGTAAGCCTTTAGACTCCCTCCACTCTTCTTGAAGTGGATCTTTGGTTGCATCATGAATCCGTGAATGGTCCTTATTGTCAATGGGTCCCTAACCAGGTCCTTTAAGGCTTCCAAATGTTTATGCCAAGGGTGCCCCTTATCTTCATATCTATATGTTATTTAGCCAACACTTCGGGAAGAGCCCTCTCAGCTGAAAGGAGAGCCAAGAACATACCTAGAATCAAAATTGTCAATGCGATTAAGGAGATTAGCCACCCACGTACAATTTGTTGATCACACAAAATTGATGGGAGAAGCCACTAAACACAATGTTAGAAGGATAAAGTATTGCTTAAATTCATTCCATAATGTTTCAAAACCTGTAATCGACATCAACAAGTGCAAATTTTATACTATAAACACCTCTTCAAGCTTTTCTCAAATTCTCCAGTTTCAACATAAAGTCTTTGGTCTTTTCAAATATCTAGAGGCTCTTATTGTCAATGGGTCCCTAACCAGGTCCTTTAAGGCTTCTAGATGTTTATGCCAAGGGTGATAACATTGATTTATAGACATTATAGAACCTTTGTGAGCATGGGTAATTGATTAGAAATTATGATGTTCTTAATATATACTTATGAACATGAATTAATAAGGATATGGTTGATTGGTGTGTATATTCAAGGAAGGGATTTATTATTAAAGTTTTCCTAAAGCCTTCAAGACTACATGTTTTGTTGTCAAACTCGTTCACAAAGAGGAACAGTTAAGTAAAATGACAATTGGTTTATGTTCCAATTTGACCTTAGCTAGGATACTAATAGATGGGATTATTCTATGAGTTGTCTATGCAAGGCATGATTGATACATTTTTGCATTATGAAATTGGCATTTTGTAATGTCCCCATTTTAGCCATATGCTCTTATGTGACTGATAGCCTATTTCCAAGAGCCCGTAGGCTCGTCAGAGGTAAAATTAGGGTTTCCTATTTTATAGGAGGTTTCTGAAACATTTTTGAAGGTTTACATGTAAGAGTTTCTGATGCATGTCTGGTGGAGTTTTCTGGGTTTTAGGAGAGCTTCGGGATGGTGTAACATGCATCTCCATCTAACAACCTTTTCCAACACTTGCTATTTTTAGCCTACACATTGGAGTTTTGAAATTTGGATTGTGAATTCTTTTTGGGTTTTCAAAAAGCTTCAAAATGATATGACATGCAGATTCATTGGGCAACTTCTTAGAGTTTACTATTTTTAATAAGCTTTATTTCTGGCAGTGCCATCTTGGGCAGTGGCATCAGCAGTCAGTTCAGTTTTCATTTCGGGCAGTGCACTCTAGAGCATATTTAGCTTTTAGCATTTTGAGGCTCTTTTTGGGTAAAATGATTTATTCTAAGTCATTAATGTTATAATTTCTATTTGGGCCCCTTGGCCTAGTTTAATGACTTCATGTTGTTTTAAAAGGTGGGCTTTTGAGGGTGGACACCTCATTGAGAGATAATTAATATTTCAAAAGTTAAATAATTATCCTTGTGCCTTGGACGCCTAGAATGAAGGAGAATAAAGTGTGATTTAAAATTAAATATTTCAAAAGAAGCTTGGGCATCCCTTTTGGAGGGAAAAGGTAGAATTTGAAAAGTCACCTCATAGTTCTATTTAAGAGAGACTTTGCTCCAGCATTTGGCATCCAATGTTTATGCTATGGTTATGTTGTCGAAATGACTTCACAGATTTGGCTTTGAGGAATGCATACCTCCTAGAGAAGAACCAATTTCGTATTTGAAAGATAACACCTAGTTGGGAATATTGCTGCTTCTCATCCAGACTAGCAAATTGTGCTTCAAAGTTGGCGAATTTGGTGATATTTCAGTTTCTGTAATTGTTGGTTGTCATATAGCTGAAGTAGATTTTGGTTTGCAGCTCTTAGAGTAAATTTGTTTTGGTTGTGGGTATTTGTTCATCTCATTCCTATGCTTGAGGTGACCCATATCGTGCATTTTCAGATTTTATTGAGAAGTATTTGATTTTATGGAGGTGGTCGCCCCATTTATGAGGCTGTACCATGCCTGGGAGCTCTTGAAATTCATGCCAATTAATTATTGAGCTTTGTTTGCAATTTCTTGGTGGGAATTTGGGCGCCTTTCCCTTTAGAAGCAATTGTTTTTTGTTGCAAGTCATTTGGAGGAGTTTTGAGGATGTTATGAGCATTTTGGACGGCTAGGTTTGTTGTTTTTATGAAATTTTCAATAGCTGGTTTTACATCAGATTTATATCAGAACAGTGTAGGGTTTGATTTTCAGTATTTGTGAAGATAATAAGTGTGAGAGATCAGTCCTTTCATTCACCTTGATTGTATTGTAATAGCACTTGTAATTTTGCAAACATTAATCATTGTAAGACTGTAAACAGTAGTATTGTTCCAGTCATTTTATTTGCTGCATTTACTTGTGTTTAATTTCACACATTGTAACCCCTAGATGGTTTACCGCCAGTGTGGAGAAAAGAATAATTAAATCTCTCAAATCTCACCCACTGTTTAAGTGGCGAATCCCCACTGTTGAGTGGATGCCTACTGTAAAGCGGATGAATTATTCATTGTTGTAATTTATTTCCCCCCACTGAACAAGTGGTTGTGTGGATTCTTCATGGTCGGTTCTCCGCCTACTTTAATTCAGCATTGTTCTTCATTCCAGTTTGGTTGCTAACGACCCCTTCCCATATGCTATCACCTTGCCTCTCAAAGGATCTTGGTGAACATTCTTGGCAAAGGTTACTTTCAGCTATTTAGTTTTTGGGCTAATCCTTAATGAGTGCTTGTTGTTGTTGAAAAAATCCAAGAAAAATTTAAGGGGCATATTTCACATTTCCTGCCACCTATGACTTAACTTGTATTCAATATTATAAAGGCTATAGCATGCTAACTTTGTCTATGGAAGTCCTTGTATACTAAACAAGTTGTCCAATGTATGAAACAAGATAATCCTTGATTGCGGCTTTGATCATGAAGATCTAGAGATTTGCAACAAGGGGTGTGTATTTTGTAGATTTTGTGATCATGATTCATCATTGGTCTATTATTTGGTTAGACTTATAGTTTGATGGAGGTTTGGGGGCAACACCCTCAACAAGGTCAAGGGGTGGCGTACCTGGCGAGGTTCTAAGGGCAATGCCACCAAACCCAAATTAACACCTTCAAAACCACATAAGCCTTCATAGTACACACCATTTTCATACTTTTTGTAAATCCTAGATGAGCATGTCATCAACAAACAAGCATTGAAAGGTTGTCATTTTTTTTTTTTAAGTAACTAAAATACCCTAACATACCTTACAATTTTTTGACATCCCAAGGGCAATTCCTAAATTTTGACTAAAAAGGGGATGGGTGAGAACGTTTCCTACCCATCCCCGCATCCCCAAAATGTCCCCTATAGGGGATGAGATCATTTTGGGCAAGGGACGCATCCTTGGGGAAAACTAATATAAACCATTTTGATTTATTTTTAAGCTTTTAACACTTAACAATTGACATTGGAATATTAATTAGTACTTGTGTTTATATTTAACTTTGCACATTTTGTGCAAATTATGGTTATTTTATAAGTTACAATTCACCTAATTTCCTCCAAAAAACTGAAATCTAGCAAACATAAATATAAATCCTCAAAAATCATTTCTATTCATCTTGAAATTCACCCATTTGACAATTTTTTTAAAAAGAGAAACTTCCAATATGTTAAAAAAAGGGCTTTCACTTAATGGTTAATTATTTTTCATCTCCAAATATGACTTCAAATGTTACACCCCAATTGTGTATTTACTATTTAGTAATTTACTATTACTATGTAGGGTAAATGTGAATGTAATTTGAATTTTGAAGGTGAGTAAATCATACTTGCACTTTGTTATCCATGAATTATGAATGAATGTTATCTCATTTAATGATATGTGAAGAAATGCATATATGTGAAATGAATGGTTATTGAATTGATATTCTAATTATGGAGATGTATTATGTGTAATGCATATTTTGTAAACAACTGACTATTGTGGGCATGTGTTAGTTGGATGCAGGTATATGTTCAATCCTCCAGACGGAGGGGAAGTATCACTCGGGAAAAGGTCTTGGTCGGGTAACCAATAACGTAACCTATCTAAACTTACACACACTCATAGTAGTAAGGTTGAGTCAAGTTATTATGTTGGGAGTTGGTAAGTCATCCTTAGTTTGATGTGCCTGCATTAGTAAGGGTCTTGATTTGTATTGAGTGCATTATTGGGTGATGTTTATTTGTTTGAGGTAGTGAGTTCTTCCCTTTATTACCATGCTTGTATTGATGAGTTGAACATACGTGGAATATGTATATGTTCACATATGCATGTCAATGATAGACCATACGCATGAACACGTACATGAGGGTACATGGGTAGACGTACCTATGCACACTTATGAACGGGTTGCTTATGCGCATGGAACTATCAAATGGACCTAACGACATGTATATGTATATGTATAGATATATGGCACGTAGGTGCCTCTCAATACTATAGAATTTTGTGTAGGAGTGTGGTGTGCAATCGAATGTGTGTGTAAATATATATATACATGTATCAATACACATGTATGTTTGTGCAATCAAATGTGTGCGTGTATATATATATACATGTATCAATACACACGTATGTTTGGCAAACGGACATGCCCATACGAATGTATTGATATATGTACACATACGTATGCATGTACATAGAGAAATATATATATATATACGCAATTGATATAATTATTACTACTATGTGAATGTTAACTTGTTTGTATTTGTTTGTATATCGAATGTATACATACCTTATTGGCATAAGATATATATATATATATAGATATACATACATTCATACATACATATATATGTGTGTGTGTGTGTGTTGATATATATATATATAAATAAGTATATTAATATATATTTAAATATGATTATATGCTTAAGATCAATTAACATATTTTATACTTAGAGGCCAATTTATTTAAATAAGCATAGGCCGATTGTTTATAACATATACAAGCATGTTAAAGGCTGAATATAATACATATTGGCAGTGAGTAAAGATCGATTTATATGCAATATAATTCGCAGCAGTTAAGTCGAGATGGAGAATTTGACACAGTCGATGCTTTGAGGTAAAACATCTTTGACTTAGTAAACAGCAATTACTTGAGACACCTTATCATATATCGATGGATTAAATACCAACAGCAAAGTAAATGTAAGTGCATGATGATAGGATAAGTTACAGCAAGGTGATGAAATGGTCAAATCGTCATTTATGTGCCAAGCGACTCTTCAATACTCTGTTTGCTGCAAAGCAAAGACTTAGTTGACTTGAGCATGTGTTGCATTTTGGGAGTTGACTAATTCAATGAGAAAGGCTGTGCCAAACTTATAGGAAGAGTGACTGCTGGCTTGGCGCTATATTATGAAGTTCTAATTGTTGTAGAAGTACATTTTGGAAGCAATTCAATTGTCACTATTTGGCCATGTGCAGATTGAAATAGTCATAAGCTGCTGTCAAACTTAGAGGTCAACCTATAGCTTATTTTGCTTAGTAAACTCTTTATTTGCTGCCACCTTTTTGCCAAGTGAAGTGAGTCAACTTGCATAGAGGTTTTTATCAATATACATGCCTTTTTTGTAGGCTGTGAAGTCTCTATCTTGCTGTATAAATAGAGAGGCTTATGCTCTCTTTTGGGATGCATTCTATTACATTCTATTCTCCACTTCTAGTTTGCATTTTCTGAAAGTTCATTCTGAGTATTGTGTGAGAACTTGAGTATTTTGAGAGAAGTATATTATCAACTTGAGAGAGGTTTATTGAGGCATTGCTTGTGAGATCAAAACAAAGATAGTTGCTGTTTTGGAAAGCTGTACAACAATCAATCAATTGGACAAGCGTATTACAAGCATGAGGATAACCTTCTTTTATTTGTCTTTGTTTATAAAAGATTGATTCTTGAGTGTTTAATTGATCTATTGAGATAACTTGTGTTAGGGAAATATAGCATCTGATTTGAAAGGAATGTAGAAGTTGTTTATGCTGTTTTGTGAAGTGTTTGTAATTACTACATGGTAGGAGGAATTGTTTCTCATAGGTATTATTATACTAGATATGATTAAACAAAGGTAGCTTAAGGGTTACTCATAGCTAAGTTATTTAATTATATTAAATAGCTAGTGGGCTACTTCTCGGATTGTTTGTCCATTGAAGGGAGAGAATTTTTACATATTCCTTGTGAGTAGAAATACCCTAGAGTATGTAAGGTAATGATAGGTTAATTTTGGGGTTAAAGACTACCCATGGGAAGGACTACCTATGCATAGATTATAGTGGCCTTAAGTCAAAATGAGCTTAAGTAGTGTAAGTGAATAAAATGACCATCACTCAAAGTACTGAGTGAGAACACTTTTTTCAAAGTAGTGTGATTGCCTTTGGCTCCACTGTCAATTCACCGTGTCCATGTAGTGCATGCTAGTTGCAGATTGTAGGGTTACAAGTTCTAGTCATGTAGGGTACAACACTAAGCTCAATGTGGTTGTCGTACGAGGTTACTCCACCAATCTCTTCATCGAAGGGTAGGGCCATCTATCATACGATAGATGTACGGGGGACTACATATGAGTTTGTGGTTGGCGGAAAAGCACTTGAGTGGTGCTTCTCCTCCTCAGCAAGCGACAGAAGACCAAGGTTTTGAAAGGCGGATCCTAGACCATCTATATCTATTGCTTTGAAGCTTAGTTGAGGTATGTATGTACTTGTACACATTCTTGGAATATTGTAATTCATGAAATTATTATATTGAAATGGAATCCTTGTTGTATATTGTTATGGCATCTATGTTCATTTGTTCTCAATAAAAAAAAGAATTTTTTTATTGCAATGGCTTGTTACATAGTTTAATTACTCGCAAAGTGGAAACTTAGAAAAAATTACTTCAGTGAACGGTTGGCATGTTACATCAAAACAAATCCATGTGCTCCATCTCGTTCTATTGTGCTTGTCATGTTGTATGTGTTTGCAAGGCATCCATTGTTGTGCTACACTACTGCGTGTGACTTTTTATCCCTATCAATTCTATGCGTGTGAGTTGGTTGTGACGTACATTGAATGAAATCCCAACATGGGTTGTAGCATTCAACTTTCAAAGTGTTGGGACTCAATTTGACAACGCAAAAATTTGCTTAAGTCCCACCTCCCTTGTGCATTTGACCTGATTTTGCCCATCATATATAAAAAAATTGAGAATTCGATTGGGTATTCCCTTGGTCCAATTGCCTAAATGTTGTCCCTCATCATCCCTCATGTTCCTATCTAATGTTGAAAGTTTTGAAAATCCAAAAAGTTATGTCTGGGAAAGTTTTGGTCATTTTCCTCAATTTCTACAAAGTTGTGGAGTTTTAGTGGAGTAATAGACGCCTTCTGGTCATTTTGTCTCCCATACTAACCTCCACTCCCGCATAGAAGTTCCACTAAGTCTATCGAGTCCCTTCCACTCTTCATTTTCCTTTGCTTCTACCTTTTGCAAGTTTTTGATGGACAATTGTACTTCTTTGTCCCAAACTCTAGGTATCCTCTTCCATATCCCCGCATCCTCCAATTCCCAACTTCTAGTCAAGTTTCATGTGCTTTGAAAACTTGCTAGGTTCATCTAGACTTCTTTCGTTCCCTTCTTCCTCCCGACCTCCTATCCTCGTCCACTCTTGATTCCTACAACCCTTGATCCCTTCCCAATTTCCCTTTAGTGGACTTGCAAGGTTCATCCAAACTTCTTTTGTTTCATCTTTTTCCATCCAAACCTCTTGTCGCCTTCTACAACCCCGCATTCTCCCATTGCATTGCTTTCGTTCCCAATTTCTTGATTTGTGGATTTATTAAGTTTGAACAGACATCTTCCTTCATCCATTTTCACCTCCAAACACCCCAATCTCAAGTTCTCTAATCATTTCCCACGTTCCATCTAGTTCCCTTTTTGTGGAATCTTGTTGCACTTTCAAACCTATGAATTTCTTCCAATTCTACTTCCACTTCCCTTCATCAATTCCACATGATTTTCCCACATTCCTTCAATTAATTTCTTGCAAACTTTCAATGGCATCTAAACTTTTTGCCTCCACTAGTTCTACATTGAATTCCCACAAAATTTCCCAATAGCTTTGTTACTCATTTCCTCCTATCATGCAAAGTTCCTTTGGAGCTCAAGATGTTCCAACCTTCAATTCTACATCCTTTCCCCACATGTTCTATGTTGGCGTTTAAATTAGCACCTCTGGAGTGCTGATTGTAAACGTTCAGCTATTTCAAATGTTTTGCAACACTTCTTCGTTATTTAAAGAGAAGTCCCTCTCTGCTGAAAGCAATGCATAAGTAAGGGAATGGTTAACTAAGGTTCCTATCTTTTTGTACTTCAGCGGTAGGACACAAGGGTGCACAAACACAATGCGTCGTAGCTAAACTTTTTCTCTGGTTTCGGCAAATCTTAACTACAACTATTCTAGCTTTTAATCTATCCAATACCTTCAAGGTAAACAGAGCATGAGGGTAAAGGAGCGGGAATGGATGGTTGGATCACCTGAATTCGCCATCTCCTGAGAATATGACCGAGGCTCTGAACTCTCGGGTATACACCGAGATAAGGTTGGTACAAGCAAACACTCTTTACGGTAAACTAGATCTGAGACCTACCAAGGAGGAGGAACCCCTATCTGAGGTATGGGCTAGGAAATGGTTTACAAGAAACGACAAATTGACGATGTCTTGGCCAACAATCTTGCTGAGGAGGAACCCCTATCCGAAGTATAGATTGAACTACAATACATTAAACAACAACAAACGACAACTGTTAATGACAAATATCCAAGGAGGAGGAACCCTATCCGAGGAGGGAAATGAAACAACAAGTTATTAGATACAGGACGTAGACATAACTCAAATAGGATGATCAAAATGCAAGCGCCTTCTGATATTCTTCTTCAAAGCTTCATCAACGAATTACAAAGGTTGGGATAGCAAAGGCACGAAATCATGCACAATTACAATCTACCAACGAACTCTCATCCAAGAGTGAACGAATATCCGCTTTCAAAGCTGTTGGCAACAATGACGCAGCAATTTTGCATAGCAAGTAAAAGTTAAACAAACAATGAGCCCAAGGCTCTTATTTATAGAACTCAAAGGAGTGGGCAACCCCAAAATCTCCTTGAATTAACAATGAGTTCTTGCCAATCAATTAGCAAGATTTATTCCTAAAAAGGGGGAACAAGCAGTTAACTGGAAAACTACTTCAGTTAACTGAAAGTAAACAAAGAGTCAACTGGAAACTACTTCAGTTGACTAAAAGTAAACTAAAGGTGAACTTTAATGTAAGTATCCCTCCAAAATAGACATCCACATTTAGTGGAGATCTAAGATCCACAAATCATGGAAGTCGATTAGACATCCTCAATCAGTGGGATCTGACAATGCATGATTTAAGGGATATGAAGTTAACTTGGAAAGGGGCATCAAGTTAACTCCAATTACATTTAATGTTATCTTGAGTTGACTTGGAAAGAAGCATCAAGTCAAACTCAAGTATCATAAATGCCACTTGGAGGGTGTAAGACGTCCTTCTTTGGTGCCTTTTATAGCTCGCCATTAATCAATAGTGTTTTTATCCATTCGTTGACTTCATCAGCTTCTGGGGAGTTAATGCTCTGTAGAATGATGATGTGGCGACGCAGCATTACCTCACCTGTTGTGGGTTGATTTTCGAAGTCTATACACTGAGATGCTGCTTCTTCGAACTTGGTTGATAAAGCTGCTACCTTAGCCAGCTTGCAACCATTTGGATCATCAAGAAAGGTACTGCGGATGACGTTTCTGAACTGATTTTGTATAGTGACCATCTTGACATATTCTCCTCCTTCACACTGATATTCCATGCAAGGGAAAGATATTACCAACGTTCTTGCAAAGTTGATAATAGTGGCGACTACCCGTCTATAATCAATCAACTCCATTGAATGGGTGTCATAGGCTCTCACCTTGTACGCCAACTGTTCCTTCCAAGCAAAGAGATGTTGCTTGTTTTCCTCGGAGTAGACTGATTGATACGCCAATTGCAAGTCTGCAATTGTGCTCTCGTCTTCTAGCCTCTTTTCTGCAATTCTTTGTTCTGATTGCTGGATCTCTGCACGTAGTCCATGCGCTCTATCCCGTAACTGGTATAAATTTGCCAGTATACATCTTCCCTTGAGAACAAACTCTTCCACTTGATCTCTCAAGTGTTTTCCGTATGTTATCAATTGTTGATGATTTTGTTGTGCAGGGAGATCTAACAATCCTGTTGGCAAGGCTGAGACGTTTGGGGTGCCATGTATCAAGCTGGTTATGTATGATCTCAGTTGCTGATTTTCAGCCTTTAAGGCTGCTTTTTCTTTTCCATCCTTGGCCATTCTTTCTTGTGCGCTCACCGAAGCTATTCTGAGAAGGTCTGCCTCCACTTGTCGTGTAGTCTTCCCAAGGTTAAGTTCAGACAATGTGTAGTCCTCTACTTGTACCTCGTGTATGCTCTTCTCTACTGGTGGGGCAGCAATCTCTATGATAATTTCACACTCTGCATTCCTCTCTATGTGAACTTGCCTCTTCAATTTCTTCGCCGGCACATCTTGTGGGACGTGGTCAAATTCGGTGAAGTCAAGTTCATAGGAGGGTTTTTCCCTCTTTCTCCCTAGGAAGCTTTCAAGCCAAATGGAGTCTCAACGATCTTCACTAGGAGGACTATGAGGCCCTTGAATGCCCGATGTGTGAGACTGTGCTGGAGCAATGTCTCTCGGTGGCGAATCCAAGTCAATGAGGACTTGTGACTGTTGTGATGGTGTTGATGTTGGCGGCTCTGTCTCCATAATAGGCACCGTTTCTGCTGCTACTTCCTCTGTTGCTGGTTCTACTACTGGTACTTCTGCTATTGGCTCAGCCATTGGCTCTTCAACAAATATTGCAGCTGGCACCTCGGCAACAACTTCAGCTGTTTTAGTGGTAGCATTCTCTACTCTTTGCTCTGGGGAAGCAATACCCATGATAATCTTAGGACTATGTGTGGCTTTCTCCACAGGTGTCCTCTGTGTTCTAGGCTTTGTAGGCTTCGACATCCTCATCCCTCGAGGAGGATTGCACCATTGCTTCTCCCTAAGCTTTCTCTTTGAAGTGGAAGGTGGTGTAGACTGAACCTGTGGCAGCTCTATTCTATGAGGTATCACCTTCCTGGATTTCTTGCTGTCGAGATAGAGTTGGCTATTTCTAACCACTCTACTCGTTCTTTCCTCTATGGAAGTGTTTTCCTTGGCATACCAATCCACTCTTGGGAGTGATTGGGAGTCAACTGAATCTGCGAAGAACGAGGGGAGAATGACTTCTCCTTCATCATCGGATAGGCCCTCGATGTCTGCTGACATGAAATCAGCAATTTGCGAGAGTCGGAATCTGCTGTAGTTCCTTCTTCGCACTTCATACTCATCTTGATAGTTTACCCAATAGTCTTCCATGGAAGACTTATGTGACGAGTGTTGCTCAAGATGCGCCGCGTAGAGCCCTCTGGGATCATAGGATCTTCTCTCAATGAGATACTTGAGATTAAACCTCACCGTTTCTTGACTCATCATCTTAGCATCTGCCGCGAATCTGCATCTATAGAGTCCCATTCCAATGGGAAAGTTAACAGTTGTCTTCTTCTTCAAGCGCAAATAGACATGGACTTCAGACAACTGTCTCACGAATTCCATGAAGACTACCCTATCTGAAGGGTATCTTGGTAGCATGGCGGGGTGACCAATGTAACCATACACGCGTATGTAGGAGAATGCAGGGAATTGGATGAACCAATCCGCCATTGCCTCCTTGGCTGCTTGTGAAAAATGCACGTGCATCTCATGGTCTATCTCACGTACTATGTGCATAATGAAGTGATCACTTGTTCTCTTGAAGTGTCGTTCCGCTTGAGTAAACTCAAGACGTGTAAAATGCTCGTGAACCTTCTGCACACCTAAGGTTCCCACATTGTTCAATAACCTGAAATCACCTTGGAAGGCAATTAGGTATACTAGGTAAGAGCACATGTGGAACCTATGAACTTCCAAATACCTAGTGATCTGTTGGTGGAGTGTGTCACTAATCAGAGTGGCCCAGTCATAATGTTCCCTTTTGCCAATGATTTTCGCAATGACATAGAACATCCATGACTGAAAGAAATTGCCATCTTCTTCTCCAATGATTCTATTGAGTAAAGTGATTAACACTGAGTACTCATCTTTACATTCTCCTTGTCCCACCAACTTAGGCAAGCTAGCCTTTGTCACTTTTAGCCATTTTTCAGCTATTACCCTTTGACATTTGTCCTTGGCTGTCTCGAATGCCTTCTCGCATTCCGTCACTGATATAACTTTGTTGTTAGGACATGATGGGATATCAAAGCACCTTTCGATATCCTGAGGTTTTAAACTGCAAACAATTCTTCCATCTGCTGCTCTGATTTCTCTAGTGGTAGGATTGTAATGCTTAACACAAGCAATTACAAGCTCCACGCTTTGCAGTGTGATGGGAATGGATGCGGCCTGTAGCAACCCGGATTCTTCAATATTCTGCAATGTGATTTGATTCATTCCTTCCAGCTGCTCCAGATCAACCACTAGATTTACCTGATGTAAATTTGTGTCAATCGTTTTCAAGTAATCATGGAATAGGGCCGTCTTGGTCCTGTACTGTACCTTAGAGTACTGCATCTTGAAAAACTTAAAGATTGACTGTAAACTCAACCTTGTTCTGACAACTTTCGGAAACCCCTGAAAATAGCGCCCTGCTGAGAAGTATTTTTTGGGAAAAAGTCTGGCACATGGGTTTTGTTCGTGCTTCAATGCTGAACAAGCCCAATTCCTCAGAATTTTGATTCTGAAACTTTTGGAAAAAAAACCCCAAAAATAGGGGCAGCAAGTATGCTGATTTTTGGAAATTTGACGAGATGGGTTTCTCTGGAAAATTATGCTAGATCTACCCAGTTGATCTGATCTAATGTAGCTTGTCGCCTTTTCGAAATATGCAAGAAAACCTAAGACAAGAAGAGAGGAAGTAGATAGAAGATGGATTGGAAGTTTTTTATCCGACTCCCTGAGAAAATCTGCCTCTGAATTCAATCCTCAAATTAGCAATCTTCTTCTGCTTCAGATCCGCAAGAAATATCGAAGAACGGATGAAAACCTTGTCTAGATCTGTAAATGGCGTCCTTGAGAGCTTGTGGTTGTTCTTGATCTTTAACCTACAATGAAATAATGAAGTAGGACGCCTATACCTTGATTATATAAGCTCAAGCCTTAGATCCACAAGTTTGGGGACCTAACTCATGATCAAAAGTGGTTTTGGCTTGATCTGAAGTTCAAAAAGGTGATTTCCACTAATCGTGGAGTGTTTTAGCCAAGTTTTACTCCAAATATCTTGACTTTAGTCAACAACTTGACCTTTGACTTCTTCAAGGCGTCCTTTTTGATTTTTTGCAAGTTTTTATTATTTTCTCTCTTGAATGACCTCAGTTTGATCTTCAATCTGACTTGATCTGTTGATCCTGAGACGTTGCTGACACATTCACTGCTGAGCTGGATCTATCCTGAAGAGAAGTGTCTGGGAGGCATGATGGTAAAAAGCTGAGTTTAGAGCTTCAAAAGAGAGGGCGCCTTTTCCAAGAAAGGGCTATTTTGCCTGTGCCTTGGTGAATTTTCATTCTTTGTTCTTCAGCCTTTTGAAATGACCTATCGTGCTTTGATCTGGATTTCTCGTTGATCGGAGAATCAGATGCTTTCGCTTGATATCCCGCCAGGTAGCCAGCTCCATTTCGCCGAAGATGAATGAATTAAGAAAAACTTGGAATTCATTTTAGGTCTCCTTTATTCAAGGGCGCCCCTCATTGAAAAGAGCTCTTTTGTCTTTCAGCATGGTTATCTTTGTCTGAAAAGTTGCCTAGTTTGCTCTGGATTATCTATTGACTGTCCTGTCAGATGTCTGTGCTTCCAGTTGCATCATTGAGATCTACCTAGGCTGAGAAGGTTATCCTGGGAAGCCTTTTGTCGTTTATCAGCATCTGGAGGTCCAAAAGGAAGGGCGCCTTTCTTTTGAAAAGGCTCTTTTTCTTTGATTTTCGTCTTCGACAGTGGTTTCTTGATATTTCTTCAACTGCCTCTTTTTGCTTCGTCAGCATTCTACTGCATCTTCAACTCACTAATTTTTGTCCATTTGCGAAGTTTCAATTGAATTCTAGACTTCCATTCCAATGTCTAGTCTCGATCTTTGGTCTCGAGGTGAAACCTCGCATCTCCTATCTTGACCTCCCATCCTGCATCAAAGTTTTGCATTTCTTCTAGATTGCCTCCATCACTCACCAAATTCTCCCAAAATGACATTAATGACCAAATTTGACCCCTACAACTGTCCCAAGAGATTTTCCCCACCTAAAAACCATTGTCCATCCCATGGACACAAAGTTTCTTGCAATTTCAAGCGTGGAAAATGAATGCAATGGTTGAGTTCCAACTCCAAATGGTGTTCATGATTATTCCAAAACATCCTTCTCATGGATTTTGTGGGATTTTGCTTTTCTTGCACATTTCTGATCTCTAGTTCTCCATCAAATTCCCATAAGTAATTGGGTAGAACTACCTGTCTCCCTACGCAACCCAAGATGCCATTAATGGTATTGAAATGGACGCAATTAGACATGGGAAGTCTTCCAAATGCCTCTTGGTACTTGTGGTCTCTCAAATACATGATTTGTATACAAAGACATATCATTGCTGATGTAAAGGGCATGGTTTCAAGTGTATGGTTTGTTGATGTTAATAACAGCGTCGGTCATGTTCTTCCAGTGATCTCCTTTGCTTCATGATAATAAATGAAATCATAGCCAGGGCTATTTAATTTATTGAAACATCGATTCATTCAAGAGGCACAATTTATTGTTGAGTAGCAATTGTTTGTTAAGGCCGACATGATGATTAATGAAGAGGCATGTTTAATAAAGAAATACATTTGTTATCAAGGTCGACCTTGAAGTGGCGCGATTTCTTGAGGCACAAATTCTTATGTGGCCGACTTCTTACTCATTGGATGTGACTTAATGAAGAGGCACCTTCCTCTATGATGGCCGACTTGATTTGAAGAGTGACGACCTTTCCATATTGTATATATATTCGATGTTTCTCTCTTTGTTTATCATCCATTCCATTCAAGCATATTCGTCACAAGTTGAAGATCATCAAGTGCGAGTTTATCTACAAGTGCAGATCGTCATAGTTGAAGGCTGAGTTTTATTATCAGCAAATTGTCTCTTTGTATTTCTGTGATTGCATCATATCTAGTGCTTATATTTTGGTCTGCAAATTGGCCTCTTGTAAGGAGATCATTGTTGTTGAAATTCAATATATAAGTGATATATTGTTGCTGGGTTTTTCTCCCTCAAGAGGAGGGTTTTCCCAGGGTATCTGCTGTGTTTTGTGTCTGATTTTTGAATTAATTTTCTGTGCATACATCTAATCATAAAACTAACATGGTATCAGAGCGGGTGTGAAGAAGATCGTTATCAGATTTCTTATTACAGCGATACTCCTTATTCTCTTTCTCATTGTTGATTACTTCTATCTCTTCATCGAGATGGTGAACAGTCTTAAGATTGAGGATAGACTCAAGGGAGCATCAAATTTCACTTCATGGAGATTCAGAATAATGCTCACCTTGGAGGAAAACGAATTGGTTGAGTTTGTGGAGAGCAAAGTTCCCGAACCTACGAATGAGGAAGAGAAAGTTCAATGGAGGAAAAAAGATGTCAAGGCGAAGAAGATGTTAGTTGATTCTGTGAAGGATCATATTGTTCCTATTGTCTCCAAGTTGAAGATGGCAAGAGACATGTTCAAAACCTTGGAGGAGATGCACAAAATCAACAACACCAGTCGGGTTCTTGCACTGAAGCAACAACTTCATCATGTGAAAATGGCGAAAGGAGAAACGGTTATTGCTTACTTCATGAAGATTTCGGAGTTGAGAGACTAGCCCTCTACAATTGGTCATGTGATAGATGACAAGGACTTGACCATGCTTGCTCTTAATGGTCTTCCTTCATCTTGGGAGTCCTATATTCAAGGAATCAGTGCAAGATCGAAACTTCCTAAGTTTGATCGTTTTAGTGCAGATTGTATTCAAGAGGAGTCTAGGTTGGTTACTAGAGGCGTTGGTCAAAGTTCAACTAGTGAAGACATTCATGTCCTCGCCTCTCAATCTTCGAAGAAGAAAGGGAAAGATGAGAAGAAAGGATACTGTTGATGTGTTTTTCGTGACTGCACGTACACAGAATAAAGTTCACCAACGGCTACTCTATCCTCTCTTGAACAAAATCTCCTGCATGCTAAGATTGCTAGAAAGATCATGCATTCAACTCCAAGGTTCCTTCATGCAGCGGATAGTCTCAGTTGGCTCGATGTGATTTGCTGGTATTTCAAGGGGACTTACGTAATTGTTCACTCCAGAGGAAGGGGTTTTCAAGATTCAAAGGATTTATCAATGAAGCTTAGATTTCTTAAACTAACCAAGAAGTACTGAATTTAAATGAATGCAGGGTTTAGAAAGTCTAAATTCTATCCTAAATGCGGTATATGAAGCTCAACTTCAGCAAACTTCAACCGGACTTCGCTTTGCCTCTTGTCGGACAGCTTCCACAAAGTCGGTACAATCTCCAAGGGAGGTGACTAAAGATATTCAAACCACCACTTGACATGAAGATACCATCACAACAACGCATACCATCATTCAAACTATGATTGAAGTTAGGTCCACAACGTTTCCAGTTGACCACACAAGGCGAACACACCATCAATGAGCCCACTAGTGGTATGGATAAGCGAAGCTTGCCTAGATCAAACACCACATTCCATTACTATTATCTATTAGCATGAAATGAAATTTATTCTACTTTAAGCTACTACTTGAATCAGAAGGACGAAGAAACCTTGCTAGCTACTTGTTGGCGTTTAAATTCGCACCTCTGGAATGCGTATTTGAAACAGACAGCTATGCATAGATAAACTGCTCTTCAAATTAGGAGGGGAAGCTCCCTCTTGCTGATGGTATTCAAGAAAGTAAACTAAAACTAAGTTGCCTATCTTTTTGATCAGATAGAGCACAAGGTTTATAAAACAAAAACGCCGCAGCTGAGATTTTCTGATTTAAGAACTTCAACTACGACTAACTTAAACTAAAGACGTTTCTAACTTCTCAAGTAATAAGCAGAGCAAGAGAAACTAGAAATGAACAAGGCAGATTTTCTGACAAAATACTTCAATAAACTCTTTCTCAACGAACATCTACACACTTCAATGTAAGTTGAAATCAAGATCATAAAAGTAAAACACCAATAACGGAAATCAGAGATTTTATATCAAGGCAAAGGAGGCTCATGATTTTATTACTCGAACTTCTGGAACAAAACTCACTTCTAACATGCCTGAACAAGAAATTGCAGCTAAAGAGGCTTGCAAACTTATTCTTAACACAATAGAAAACAGCAATTACACTAACTCCTTGTTGGCTAAAGAGGCTCAACAATTTGCTATCACAACACAATTGAACGACACTTGAATAACAAATAGAAGGCAAAATAGGCTCAGCGTTTTGTTATCACAATAACCGTTCCAACACAAAGTGAACTGACACTGAATAACAACTTACTGGCTAAAAGAGACTCAGCAGTTTGTTATCGCAATAACCGTTAAAAAACTAAATGAGCAAAGGCTCTTATTTATAGACAAGCAGAGGAGTAGGGAACCCTAAAATCTCCTTGCTTTCACAATCTAGAGCTTGCTCAGCAAGCAAGCTTTATTACTAAATCTAGAAAGAAGATAACATCTAAAACCCTAGAAAGCAGAAAAAGCGGGAAGCGCCAACTATTACATCTTATCTTCTTTCTCTTCTCAAAGAATGGATAAGGATCATTCCAAGAATAGAAAGAAAGCGGGAAAGAAAGCTTCTAGAAGAAAGCTGCTTTAAAGCTCGATCACATCCGCTAGGAAATTGGAAATTGTGTCCCGGTTCGGTGCATCTATGCCAACTAAGGCAATATTCTGATTCTCCAAGATCTCTTCGCCCTTAGAGAATCTTTCACTTCTTCAACTGTTTTATGAGTTCTATTCTTGCAAAACATCGCTGCCCAAAAAGATGAACTTATTGATAACTTGGCGGCTCTGCAACTTTATGCTTTTGACACCTCTCTTGATTTCCATCAGAAGATTATTGCAACACTCTTTTCCGATACCTTTCCTCTTTCTCATATCACACCTTCTCTTGTTCTTCAGCTGAGATGATGAAGTTTTAACATAGTGCTGATTTGGTCTGAGTTCTATATTGAAAACCTTGAAGAATGACTTCAAACGAATGACAAATTTTTGGAATTTTTTCTGAGATATGGGTTTTGCTCAGATTCGTTGCAAGACAACCCAGATCGTCCGTTTTTGAAAATCTTGAATTTTGAAGAAAAAGCAAAACCCTAATTTTTTCAATTTTCCTCGAAAAAAGCTGGCACCTGGGTTTTGTTCAGAACAAGATTTAAAACGGACCCAGTTGATTAGATTTGTAAAACCCTGACGTTTGATCGAAAAAGCAGCCAACCCTTAGGTTTTGAAATTTTCTTGAAAAAGCTGCGATATGGGTTTTCTTCAGAAGACTGATTGGAAAGGACCAGATGGTTGAAATTTGAATGCACTGAGGTTTTCACTGACATGCAAAATAAAAGCACTCGCTGCAACTTGATGAAGTTTCTTGAAAAATTCTTCAGAAGGTGGAGGCAAAAAGATCCAGATGACTGAAAAATTGAAAGCCTTGGCCTTTTGCTTGAAAAACTTGATCTTCTGGAACAAAAGAATGAAAAAGCAAGGGTTTATGCTTGCTGGTCTGAAAAATCTGATGTAAAACCAGCAACTATGGATTCTTTAATCACAAAAATTCTTCAAACTTGCTGCTCCAACTTTCTCCTCTGGATGCTACCTGCAAAAATAATGAAAAATACATTGAAAAGAGGTGTTAAATAGACTTAGGGTCTGATTTAGGTTTTGCTTTCTTTTTGCTTTTATTTCAAAACCCTAAATCTCAGCTTCTTGAATTGGACGCCATCCTCTTCTTCTCACAAATTTGAAAATCTTGAAAATCTCCAAAAAACTTCTAAGGCATGGAAATTTGGGCGCCTTTCTTCAAGAGAGGCGCTCAACTTCACCAGACTTAGTCAAAATTTCAACTTTTTCAACTTTTCTCAATTTTAACATGCCACTTCGCCACTGATTTCTCGTTGATAGGTTTACCCGACAGGCGAGCTGAGTGGTTCACGGCGGAGCCTGTCTGATTCTGAAGAAGACGTTCTGGAGGCACCTCCGGCTAAAAACTTGATTTCGACCTCCGAATTCACGGGAGGCTTTTCCTTCTAGGGGCGCTCAACTTCTTCAGTGTTAGCCATTTTTCTGATTTCCAAGTTCTTCCTTCTCCGTTTGATTTTCTGATGAGTCTTCGATTCCGGGAGCTACGCTGATCCGACTGACTGTCTGAATGTTTCGTTGGATAGCCAGACTGATTTTGGTGAGGCCTTCTTGGACGTTACTTTTGCGAATTCCATCATTTGGAGGCTTTAAAGTTTGGGCGCCTTTCTTCAAGGGGGGCGCCCAGTTTCATCAGACTTAGAAAAATTTTCAATTTATTCATGTCTTTCACTTCTTCGGGCGACCTTGTTGAATCTTGAGCTCCGGGCATCGGATTGACTGATGGTTGTGCTCATTGCGAAGCTGAGAAGATTTTAGGAGGGGTCTTCTGGAAGAGATTTTGCCAAAAAGTGAATTTTAACCCTTCAAAAGTTTGGGCGCCCATCTTGGCTGGGGGCGCCCATTTCACCCAGACTTAGTCATTTTTACACTTTTTCTATGCTACTTCTGAACCTTGGTTTTTAGCCTTTGTCGGATCCTCTGTTTGGTGCTTCAGATCTAGTGACTGCGACATCCGATTGACATGCTGAATAGCTCGTTGGAAAGCCTGTTGCATTATGAAGACATCCCGTTATAACCTTGATTGCAATTTCAACTGTTTGCACCCTTGAAAAGTTGGGCGCCTTTCTTCAACTGGGGCGCCCAGTTTCTCCAGACTTATAAAAAAATTCAATTTATTCTTCTTCAAGTTTCAGATCTTCATTTTATACCTTCCACTTTGACTTGAATTTGCTGGAGACTGGATTGTCGGATTCTCTGACGGGGATATCCATCGCGAAGCAGACTGAAAACTGAACAACTTTCATTGGAGACCGTAACCCTAATTCCTTCATCTGGTACCTTAAAAAGGTGGAAGCCTTTCTTCACTTAGGGCGCCCAAACTCAGCAGTGTTAGAAAATTTTCAAGACTTTTCAACTTTCTTCCTCGTTCCTCATGCATGTTCATCGTTTCACCTTCTGTTGGAAGTTTGAATGCTAACATTGACGCCTGGCAGTCAGATAACCTCCATTGATGACCTCGGAACTCCAGATATGCTTATGAAAAAGCTGAATAGACCCAGTAGGGCGAAACTGATTATTTTAAGATTCTAACTGCACCAGCCTGATACGAACACATTTTGAGCCAATCAAAATCAGTTCGGACCCTGTCGGACCAACTTTCTATTTTTAGAAAATTTTGCCAGTATCCGTTTCGAAAGAAACCCAGAAAAACCCAGAAAACGTTACTATTTCGAGAAAATTTCTAAAAATAGCAGTTTTCCTAAAATTTAGGGATGAAAAACTGAGATCTGGGTTTTGTAGGTTAAGCTGCTCTTAGCAAACCCAGATTGTCAGAAATTGAAAATTTTGCGTTTTAACCTCTCATGCAAGACATGCACACCCAAATTTTGACCTTTTTGACTGATTTAACAAGACTTTGACTCATTTCTTCAAAATATCTAAGTGTAACAAAAATTTTAATTTTGGGGTACAACATTAGCTACTCACAACAAAAGACGAGATCATCATCAATGAAAACTCTTTTTATTGAGAGAGTGTTCACAACAATTTCTTACAAAGTTTTCAAAAAGAAAAACTTTCCTTCTTCAAACTATCCTACCAATCTATGCTACACTAATAGTCTCCCTGCTATTCTATGATCCTAATCTAATCTAATAATATACAAATGAGGGGGGATGGCCCTTTTATAGCTGGCCAAGTCCAATGGATGGCTCAGATTCAATTACAATGAAGGGCTCAGATTGAGCCATATAAGCCCTAACCCTAAAAACTATCACCAAGAAGAGTGGGGTAATAAATGAGCAATTAATGTCCACCATCCTTCAAGAAGATTCTTGTCCATAGACGCGTTCACATTGTTCTTGTTCCTCTTCTTGACTGCAAACTGGATGAGTCTGATCATCATGGCTTCAACTTCTTCCTTACTCTTGAGGGCATTTCAGTGCTTGAGGATGATCTTCTTCTTAGCTGTCACTCTTCAACTCCTCAACGCCCGAGCCTTCATTATTTTTCCATCCCTGACCCTGAAGGATTCTTCAGTCGTGGACTCGATCATTTCTTCCTTGCCACCCGCCCTCCTGAGTTCAGTGCATATTGGGTCTTCGAGAAGAAATTCCAACACTTAGCCATTCCTTCCAACATCTCCCTTCATGATTTTATCATCTTGGACTATTTGCTTCATCACTTCAAGTCATCGTGCCTTGGCCTCGGTGTTCACCCTACAAAACAAGCAAGGAGAAGAGCATCAAAACTCTTCATAATATAAATTCACCTCACCTGATTTTCATGCTTTAACTTCCAAGGTTTGAGTGATCTCCAGATCTGATAGGGTTCATCATTTTTTCTCTAGCCAACTTTGCTTTCTTCATAAGTTTTTAACATCTATGTGCTAGGGCGCATATCTGTTGGTTGAATATTTTGTAAACTAAGAAGGTTTAGCAAAATGGTAATTTCAACACAGTGTGTGAGTTAAACTCTCCTATTTAAGGGAAGGCTCCCCCTATCTAACTAACTAAAACAAATATGGATGGAACAACAATCTCTCCTCTTGTTTCAGGAAAGACTAAATTGTTTTCTCTTTTCAAAAAAGAATTACAGCTGAAAGCATAAATGATTTATGAAGTAAACAAATAAAGAAGCAAAGTTTCCATAAAGACACAAAGTCCTCCATTGCTCCTCCGGGACAGGAAATCAAATTGAAAGCACAAAGTCTTTGACAATTTACTCTCCTATCAACCTTTTTAGATGATTTTCTGGTAACCAAGTACAATATGTAGCAGCTCAAAATAGAAAATAAAAGCAACACAAAGTCTACAAGTTACCCCCTTTGTTTGAGCGTTCTATAATAGCTTCAAACGTGACAAACAACTCAAAGTCTGCAGTATCAAATCTGAAAACCAATCTAAAACTCCAAACGCAATAAGCAGCTCAAAGTCTGCAAAATTGAGCTTGAATCCCTCTTGTATAACACCACAAAACTCACAATCAATATGCAGAAAATGTCATCACATAACACCTTGAATCAACACAAAGTTTGAAAGCAATTTGTCTCTTTTAATTGATTGTAATCTAATTTACATCTAAGCTCAAAGTCTTAAAGTGCACATACAAACTAGCAGAGTTTTGTTGCATTGTCAAAAAGATAAAGATTACAAAGGACCCTCTCAAGTATTTATAGGAGAGAGGTTATGAGAAAAAGGTGGGAGGATCCCAACTAACTTGAGAAATTCCCTCAACCACCAACTACTTGCAATTGACTTATTCCAAATTACAGTCCTAAATTATCTTGACTTGTAATTAGATTACATGTAATTACATTTTACAAAACTGCAAGTGAAAGAAACACGTGCGATTACAAAATTTGTTTTTACATGTAGTTTGTTGAAAACAAAATATATAAAGATAATTGAAATTATTCTAAGTGTCCAAGACACGAATCTAACTACATCATCCTTTATCTGCGATGATCTTCATGCTACTTCAGGATTTTAGAACTTGAAGTATTCAGGATTGGTGAAGACATCTCGAACTTGGAACGGGAATTTGCATTCTTAATGATTTTTGTGTCCTTGGCGAACTTCAACCTTATCACAGGCTTGGAGTAGTATCATTTCTTTAGGAAGGAAGTTCTTCTCTTCGTTGCGTTCTTTTTCAATGCTTAATTCACTTTGTCCCTAGATGGCTTCATGAGGATTATTGACCTTCAGGCTGCTCCATGAATTACTGCTGTATCTCTTCTTCTTTTGTTCACTGATGAAGAACCCATAACACCTTATTCAAGATGAAATTGTTATAAAACAATGCTCATTCCTTGATTTGTTGGTTTGATAGATCATGTGTGCAAACAAGACTGACAAGGGAAGGGATAAATTGATGCAAAAATGGGCTCACAAGTGAATTTCGGGTTTTTGGAAGTTGGCTGCAAGTGAAAGGTATAGTCGGGATTTTTGGGACATATTGCAAGTTAAAAGGTGCAAGGTAGGAAAAATGAGAGGTCATTGCAAGTTTTCATTTTAACTTGTAATCTTGGTCAAAATCTCCTACTTGTAATCAGATTATAAAAACCCGATTTTCAGTTAAGGGCATCATTTTGCTCTTTCTTCTCTCTTTGAAAATGGTAAATGGTGATAATGAAGAAAAATGATAAGGGTGAATGGATAGGAAATGGAAGTATACAAATGAAAAACGGATGGTGAGAAAAGCGTATGAATGGAAACTAAGTGAGGAGCAAATGAAATAGGTGAATGAATGAAAGAAATACGTTTTTATAAAATGGAGGACGTATGAGAAACTCATTTTTGTATAAGACAGTTTCTTTCTTCTTTTTTAAAAGAAAAACGTTGAAATCAAAGTTAAAGCGTGGATGATGGCTGTAAATTACAGTTTATAATGGCGTTTTATAAAAGCAAGAGGAATGAACACGAAATGAAAAGAAAAACACGTTTTTATACAATGGAGATTATAAGAAATCTGAAATCAGAAAACACCATAGTTATGAATAAGAAATAAAAGAAATAAGTAACCTACCTAAAAATGAGAAGAAAAACGAAGAAGAAAACTCTAGGCGCCTCACAAACTCAAAAAATGAAAAGACTTCCGATTTTTCATCTTGTAAATTTATGAAATCTCCATGGAATGAGGTAGACAAGCAAAAACAAACATGAACTGCTCTATCTCAGTAATGGGGTCGGGTTTTTGAAAGCATATTGCAAGCAAAGGTGAAACGCCATTCTTCCAGGAAAGAGTATTAAGTGTTTTAAATGAAATCGGGCTTTTGAGAAGTCTTTGCAAGTGCAAAATAAAAGAAATCAGGACTTTTAAGAGTCATTACAAGTGCCTTTTATTAAAATCGGTTTTTTCATGAGCAAAAACAAGTAAAAATAAAAATTCGGACCTTTTCAATGACTTAACAAGTGAAATTGGGTTCTTTTTATGCTATTGCAAGTCAATTTTAAATAAAATCGGACCTTTATAATCATTTTGCAAGTGACTTAAAGTAAATCGGGCTTTTTTCATGACATTACAAGTCATCATAAAGAAAATCAGAGTTTTTAAAAGCTATTACAAGTGTTTAAAGTAAAAATCGGAACTTTTTAAAGTGATTGCAAGCAACTTAAAAAGCAAGTCGAACCTTTTTAGAGCAATTACAAGCAACTTAAAAAGTAAAAGTAACTTGCAATAACCTCAAAAAGTTCCTATTATTGACTTGCAGTCAAGCTCAAAAACTCCTACTTGCAGTGATGTCAGAAAAACCCGAATTTGACCAAAAACACACTAAAAATGACTCAGAATTCCACGAAAACGGAGAAGAACGCGTAAAAGGTGGTAACCCAAAGGACGATAGACTTAAAATTGAGATTCGCTAATCTTTGCACCTCGTGATACGTGCCTTAGAAGAGGAAAACTTCAAATTTAATCAAAATTTTGATTGGTTATCCCAATTTTTAACAAGTCAAAAATTAGGGACAACAATATCTTCCTGATATTTGAGTTTCACTTCATTTTCAAATTCCTCATGTCTTAGCAGAATTTTCCCCTCCTTAGGGCACATTTTAGAAGGCTACTGCTTCAATCATCTGCCTAAGAAAATCTTCATATGTTCACTTTGGCCTTGAAGAATTATTCCCCCTTAGAAATTTCGTCAAAAATCATCTAGGCATCCAGCTCCAATTTTTTTAGCTAAGGCACTTTATTTTCAACAATTTATTTCTTTTTGCCTTAGAAAATATTTTTTTTGCCTAGGAAATTTTATCAACCAAGCACCCATTAAAAATCTCTGCTTTAAAATCTTGAGCAAGGTGTGGAAAATATCTAAGACCCAGAAAAATTTTCCCCTCAAAAATGCAATATTCCTGTGTATATATGCGAAGGGGTACTTTTAATTTTTTTATATTTTCCACCTTTGAAAAATATTTCCCACTTTATTTTTTCTCCTTTGGGCGTGCTTCTCCTGTTTGACACTTAGAAAAATTTATAACACATTCTCCTCAAGCTGGGTGCATCTGAGTTTCTCTCTTGCCATTTGCAAACACTTAGAAGAATTTTGGAGGCAACATCTTATCAAGGGCACATTCCAAGGGTGGTACTTCCATTTTACAACACTTAGAAAATATTTCTCACCTCCCACTCAACCTGGGCACATTTCACCCCCTAGGCTTCCTTTTTGAAAAACTTAGAAAAAAAAAATTTCTTTACCATCCTACACCTTGGGCGCATTTAGGGGTCCCTGCAAGAATTTCCACACCTTAGACTTTTTTTTTCTTCATGCTTCTTGAAGTTGGGTGCATTTGACAGGGGGGGAGAAGGAAATTTTGAAATTTTTGCTTCCTTCTAGGCTTATTTGGGCACATTTGAGGTGTGGAGAGGGAATTTACAATAACTTAGAAACTTTTTCCTCCACCCCACCTCTTCTTGGGCGCATATCAGGGTTGATGAAGGAATTTCCACGCCTTAAACTTGTTTAAATCACCTTGACTCTCCCAGGGCGCATTTGATAGCTTAAGGGGGAAATTCCATGCCTTAGAAACATTTTCTCACTCCATCTTCACTTTGGGCACATTTGAGGGGTCATGGGGGAATTTCAACACTAAGAAAAAAAAATTGTTGCTTCCATCACCTTCAGCAAGTTTGGGCGCATTTAGGCTAGGTAACAGGAACTTTTCAACACTTGGAATATTTTCCAACGTCCTCCACAGCTAGGTGACATGGACACATTTGAGGGGCTGAGCAAGAATTTCACAAGACTTAGAAAATTTGAAGCCACCACCTCTACTCCCAACATGGGCGCATTTCAGTGGGGTAGGAGGAATTTCTTCAGACTTAGTAATTTTTCTAGCTTCCCTGCCTTGCTTTCTATTTTTAGTAAGCCCCCAGGTTCTCATACTTCTGTAGCTCGGATTGATTTGGAATTTACACCACAGGATCCTCATGATCTAATTGACCCGTTCACATTGCCATCTTGTGTCAACCTACTATTTATAGCCTGTTTCTGAAGGTGACTTACTATTTATAGTAACTGCTTGATTTCAAAACTTCTGCAACTCTGTTTAACTTGAAATTTGACTGACGTGATCCTCATGGGTTGACTGGCCTGTTCACACTAGTGTCTCGTGCTAACTTGCTATTTATAGCCTGTTTCAGAAGTGACTTACTATAAATAGTAAGTTCTCAGATTGCCTTCAAATTTTACCAGTGGATTCCTTGAAAGATACCGATCGCAGTGGGATACATCAGTTTTCTGAGATTCTAGCATTTGACCCTTCATTTTGGGTCCCAAAGTTAGAAACCCTAATCTTACTTGCATGTTGCTCAAAAGATCTCTGTTTGACCCCGTTTATGTTGCATGTCGCTTTGTTCATGATGCTGAAGTGCTGGGTGTTCTGACCTTTTCACACATCACCCCATTGCAAATGGGGACCCCCTAATTTTTGCTTTTTTTCGGGTCTTTTGGCTTTGCTTTTGGGTCGTTTTGTCATTGTCCCTCTTTCTTTTGTCTGTCTTTCCAGGGTGTGCCCGTCTCTGAGGTTAAATTTGAAATTTTGGCTAAGTCTGTAGAATTAGGGTTTGCATTTCTCACGTTGGTTTGAGGTCAAATCAAGTTTGGCTATTGAAATCTGAGACTAACATTGTTGTTAGGAGGGCTACAAACAAGTTTCCACTGAATTTTCACCAAGTTCCGACAACTTACTATTTTTAGTAGGTACTTGATTTGGGGCCTTTTCTCAGCACAGTTGAAATTCCAACCGATACACTGCATCATGAGCACCTTCAGCTATCTACCTGCAAATTTTGAGCTGGAATGAACAACTTGCTATTTTTAGTAGTCTGGGCTTTAGAAGCAAATTTTAGGGTTTATATGTGAAGTTTTTTAGTGCATGTTTGGAGATTCTTTATGGCTTTTCTGAGACCTACGCAGTAATATAACATGCAAGGTGAAATAATGACTTTCAGCATTCAACCTTCGGAGGCTATTTTTAGGGTTTGCATGTTAAGGTTTTAAACACATGTCTGGATATTCTTTGTGGGTTTTTTGAGACCTTTGCAGTGATATAGCATGCAAAACGAGATGATGATTTTCAATGATTCACGCTTCAGAGGCTATTTTTAGGGTTTGCATGCGAAATTTCTCAACGCATGTCTGCATAGTCTTTCTAGGATGATCACTTTTCCGAGACTTGCTATTTTTAGCCAGTGCTCACATGTTGATCATTTTTCTGGGTTTTTCTGGGTTTCTTGAGATCTCTCGAGCTACATGACATGCAAGCTTATCTGGAGGCTAATTGGTCACTTTTTCAGACACTTACTATTTTTAGCAAGATCATTCCGACAGCTACCCAGCACCTCAGTATCACAAACAGAGCGAAGTGCAACAGAAACAAGGTCAAACGGAGGTCATTTGATCAACATGCAAGTCAGATTAGGGTTTCCAGCTTCGGGGCCCAAAATGAGGGGTAAAATGCCAAAAATTTTGAAAATTGGTGTATCCCACTACGATCAATATCTTTCAAGCTATCCACCGGTAAAATTTGAAGGCAATCGGAGCACTTACTATTTATAGTAAGCCACTTCTAAAACAGGCTATAAATAGTAAGTCAGCAGCAAGCAAGTCACCCCATGAGGGTCACGTCATCCAAATTTCACGTTAAACAGAGTTGTGGAAGTCTCGAAATCAAGCAGTTACTATAAATAGTAAATCACCTCCAGAAACAGGGCTATAAATAGCAGGTCAGCATGAGGCACCAGTGTGAGCAGGTCAAGCATGTGATGAGGACCCCATGGAGCGAATTTTAGGTCAAACGGAGTTGCAAAGGTTCAAAAATCAAACACTTACTATTTTTAGCAGGCCTATGCAAAGGAATTAGGGTTTCCTAAAAAGTAGGGCCAAACACGACAATCACACAGAAGCAGCGCCCAGTCACAATGAACATCCTTCAGGCAATCAGCACGGGAAGTTTGAGCTCATTCTGAATAGTTACTATTTTCAGTCAGTTGCTAAATATAGCAGGTGCATTCAAGAATCAGGCGCCACAGCTCAGTCACGTCACAAGGTTCGAGGCAAAGCAAAAATCCAACCTTCCGGAGCTTGAGATCAGCTTGAATTGCAAAATTTGAGAAACTTTCTAAAAATAGCAGGTTAGGGCAAGCAGAGAGCATCATGAACAATTCGCCCTAAGTCAAACAAAAAGCTGAAAAATTCATCCAAGTCTGATAAACTGAAAGTTGGACACCGTCAAATCCGCCCTAGAAGCTTGAAGAGCCACAAAAATTTCACTAAGTCTGGGAAATTTGAAGTCCAACATCACAAATGCGCCTAGCCAAAGAGGGGCATGTGAAAATCTTTTCAAGAATTAAAAAGTGAAAGCTTGAGGGGTGAAATGCGCCCAACTTTGGAGGAGAGTTGAAAATGTTTCTAAGGCATATAAATTTAAAGTGAGACCCCTATGTGGGCCTAAGGTAAAGAGGGTGAATTAAATTCTTCTAAGTGATTGAAATTTGAAGCTCACCCATGAAAATGCGCCCTTGGAAGGTTGGAAGGCTGAAAATTTTCTAAGTATGATAAAACTTGAAGCTCCTACCCTCATATGCGCCTTGGCTACTTGGGTTTGGTGAAAATTCTTCTAAGTCCTTGAAATTTGAAGTAGACATAGTGAAATGCGCCCTTGCAAGCTTGAAGTGGATGGAAAATATTCTAAGTACTTGAAATTTGAAGCTCCCTACCCCAAATGCGCCTTAAGATGAAGAGAAGCTCCAAGAAATTTCTAAGTATTGAAAATCGGAAGCTCAAGGCCTCATATGCGCCCAAGAAGAAGAGGAGGCCTTGAAAATTTCTAAGGCATAGAAATTGAAAGCTCACTATGCTAAATGCGCCTTCACTTGGAGATGGAGTTTGAAAAGTTTCTAAGGCATTTAAACTTAAAGTGGGTATCTCAAAATGCGCCCTTGAAGTGAGAGGAGGTTGGAAATTTTACTAAGTATTGAAAACTTGAAGCTTACCCCCTCAAATGTGCCTTAGGAAGCTGAAGATGGTTGGAAATCTCACTAACTGTTGCAAATTGGAACCTCAAAGGTAGAAATGCGCCTAGCATGGGAGGAGAGTCATGAAATCGTCTAAGTACCTAAAACTTGAAGCAAGACCCCTTATGTGCGCCTTGACTTGGAGGAGAAGTTAGAAAATTTTCTAAGTGTCACAAATTGAAAGCTCAAGGTGCTAAATGCACCCAACCTTTTGAAGAAGAAGTTTGAAATTTTTTCTAAGTGTGGAAGCTGAAAGTAGACCTAGCTAAATGCACCCAACTTGCATGGAGATGCTTGGAGTTTTTCTAAGTGTTGCAAACTTGAAGTAGGGACCCCTAAATGCGCCCTAGTGGATAATCAGCCTTGAAAAATGTCTAAGGCAATGAAACTTCAAGCTCAGCCTAGCATATGCGCCCAAGTGAGAAGGAGTGAAGAAATTTTTCTAAGTGTGGGAAATTGGAAGCTCCCACCCCCAAATGCGCCCTTGAGGGAGAATGGAAGATGAGATGCCTAGGAAATTTTCTAAGTGTGAAAAATTAAAGTTGAAGAGTCCAAATGCGCCTAAAGGAAAGAGGGTGACTCAAAAATTTTCTAAGGCATTGGAATTGAAGGTAGATACCCTCAAGTGCGCCCAGCTTAAGAAGGAAGATGGAAAAAGTTTCTAAGGCATCAAAATTGGAAGTAGACCCTCTCATATCTGCCTGAGATAGGAGGGATGCTTGGAGAGTTTCCAGAGTAATGAATTGAAAGTTGAACCCTACAAATACGCCCAGATAGGAGGAATAAGAATAAACTTTGGTGAGAAATATTTTTCCAAGGTATAAATTGCAAAAATTAAAAGTACCCCTTCATCTATGGACACATGAATTTGATGTTTTCTGAGGGAAATTCTCTTTTGGGTATTAGATATCTTCGACAAGGAGATGATTTTGAAACTTTCCACGCCTCGCCTGAGACTTTAAGATGGAGATTTTACTCGGGCGCCTAGTTGATGAAGTCTTCTAGAGGACATGAATTATTTCTAAGGCAGATGGGTTGGAAATTTGGATAAGGCATGAAGAATTTGAGGAGGAAGTTTGCCAAAGGAAAAGTGATGAACCCTATCAGATTCGGAGATCACTCAGACATTGGAGATCTGAACATAGGGATCAAGTAAGTAAATTGGGTTTATATTAGAAGTGTTTTAATGCTCTTCTTTTGTTTGTTTTACAGAATGAACGTCAGGGCAAGGCGTGATGACTTAGGAAGATGGAGCAAGTACTCCAAGACTACATTTCAACCTCGAAAGAAGAAAAGTTGCAGGAAATGGCTAAGTGTTGAGACCTAGTATGTGCCCAACTCAAGTGGCAAAAGAAGAAATGTTTGAGTTCAAGATCGGAAAATCCTTCATGATCAGGATGAAAGAAAAGATGAAGGCCTGGGTGTTGGAGACTGACATCACGACAGATTGAAGAACAAAGTAGAAAATTTCTCCTTAAGTGGAAATTCCTTCAATGACCCAAAAGATGTTCTCCAACGTGCTTCATACAACCAAGCATGCAGTGGCAAGAAGGACAAAAATCACCGTCAAACATGTTAAAAAGTTACAGCATTG
This sequence comes from Sequoia sempervirens, assembly GCA_007258455.2. Taxonomy (NCBI): domain Eukaryota; kingdom Viridiplantae; phylum Streptophyta; class Pinopsida; order Cupressales; family Cupressaceae; genus Sequoia; species Sequoia sempervirens. The sequence continues at coordinate 260,991 of VDFB02005750.1, read as the reverse complement.
AATTTTAGATTGAGAACGTGCCTGTCGTACTAGTCCAAGAAATTGAAGCAGTGGCGACCAAACTCATCCAATTTGCAGTCAAAAAGGGAACAATGGGAACGCATCTCCAGACAGGAATCTTCTAGAGGGATGTGGCCATTAATTGCTCATTTATTACCCCACTCCTCTTGGTGGCGGTTTTTAGGGTTAGGTTTTATGTGGGTCAATTTGAGCCCTTCATTGTAATTGAATCTGAGTCATCCGTTGGACTGGGCCAACTATAAAAGGGGCATCCCCCCCCCTCATTTGTAATGGATTAGATTAGCTCAGAGATAGGTAGATACAGAGACAACTAAGAGATAGCTTAGTATAGATTGATAGTGTAGATTGAAGAGGAAGAAAACTTTCTCATTGAATGTTTTGTAAGAAGTTGTTGTGAACACTCTCTCAATAAAAAGAGTTTTCATTGATGATGATTCCATCTTTTGTTGTGAGCAGCTAGCAAGATTTCTTCGCCCTTCTGATTCAAATAGAATCTTAAAGTAGAATAAGTTTCATTTCATGCACATAGGTGATAGTTGTGAAATGTGGTGTTTAATTTAAGCAAGCTTCATTAAATCCATACCACTGGCAGGCTCGCTGATGGTGGGTTTGCCTTGTGTGGTCAACTGGAATATTGCAGACTTAACTTCGATTATGATCTTCATATTGGCATGCGCCGTTGTGACGGTGTCTCCATTGTTGAATTATAATTTGAACATTTCTAGTTACTCTGCTTGAAGATTGCACTGGTTCTGTGTAGGCTGTCTGAAGTGAGGCAAAGCGGAATCTGGTTGAGGCTTGCAAAAATTGATCTCCACGTCCCACGCATAGATTAGTCCATAGCATCTTCTATCCCTGCAACCATTTAAATTCAATACTTTGTGATTAGTTTAAGAAATTTGAGCTTCATTGATAAATCCTTTGAATCCTAAAAACCCCTTCCTCTGGAGTGAACAATTTCATTAGTCCCCTTGAAATACCAGCAAATCACATCAAGCCAACTAAGACTATCCCCTGCGTGAAGGAACCTTGGAGTTGAATGCATGATCTTTCTAGCAATCTTAGCATGCAGAAGATTTTGTTCAAGAGAGGTTAGAGTCGCCGTTGGTAACTTTATTCTGTGTTGGTGTGGCCACGAAAAACACGTCAACACTAGGTAGCTACCGAAGTGATCCTGCTAAAAATAGTAAGCATCCGAAAAAGTGGCCAATCAGTTGTCGGATGAATTTGCATGTCACACAGCCCGAGAGATCTTACAAAACCCAAAAAAACCTAGTAAATTGGTCAACATGTGAGCGTTGGCTAAAAATAGTAAGTTCCTGAAAAGTGGTCAACTTTGTTTGCATGTTACCTTACTATGTAGCTCTTGAAAAATCCATGATGAATATGCTGACATGAACTGAAAAATCCTGCATGCAAACCCTAAAAATAGTCTCTAAAGTCTAGATCATTGAAAGTTAATATCTCGGCTTGCATGTTATATCACCGCATAGGTCTCGAAAAACCTAAAAATATTCTCTAGACATGCACCGAAAAACTTCACATGCAAACCCTAAAATTGGCCTCTTGAAGCCTAAACTGCTAAAAATAGCAAGTTGTCTGTTTCAGTTCAAAATTTGCAGGCAAGCACTTTGAAGTGTCTTAATCATGATGCAGCAGTCAGAATGCAATTAACCAGCTCAAATTGACCTCAAATTGACATGAAAATCGCAAACCCTAATTCCACATATTTCAATTCAGAAAGGCACATCCCCGAAAAGATGGACAGAACAAGAGAGAGACAACAAGAAAACCAACCAAAATCAAGCGAAAAGACCCAAACGAAGCAAAAATTAGGGGGGTCCCCATTTGCAATGGGGCGATGTGTGAAAAGGTCACAACAGATACTTCAAGAGGAATCGAGATAAAAGAGCTAACAGTGCTCTTGCATTCAAGAAGAAGAGGGACCTATCCAAAGTCCAATGCTTTAGATGTGACAAGTATGGTCACTTTGCTAAAGATTGTCCAACCAAGCCTAAGCAGCAAGCCACCATTGCAGATGTTGATGATGCCTCTCCACAAAAGGACTCGTGTGAATACTTGTTCTATTCGGCATTGTCAAGCAATGTACCTACCGACACCAACACTTGGGTGATTGACAATGGTGCCTCTCGCCACATCAACGGATTTAGGGAGCATTTATCAAACTTGGTGGAGAGAGATTCTAGTGAACAAGTCATTATTGGAGATGATGCTAGTTACTCAGTGAAAGGAATTGGGACCTCCACTCTCCACTTGGATTTTGGCATTTCCCTACAGTTGTGTGATGTTCTATATGTTCTAGGCATCAAGCGAAACCTTGTTTCCATTTCAGCCTTGGAAGACAAGGGTTACCAAGTTGCATTCTCTAAAGGAAAAGTTCTTGTTTGGACGAAGAATTCCAACTTCAAGACTACTCAGGTGATAGGAGTTAGACATGAGAGCCTCTATAGGCTATGCACTAGTCCACTTCAGGCATTAGTTCATGATTCTTCAAGCTTGTGTGATCTTTGGCATCGAAGATTGGCTCACCTTCACTTCCGAGCTCTACCTATCATGGAGAAGATGGTCACGGGCCTTCCAAAGTTCAATCAAGCGCACGAAGGTACTTGCAGAGGCTGCGCACTGGGTAAGAATACAAAAGGTTCATTTCATAATGGAGAAAGTAGATCCAAATGTATTCTAGATCTCATTCATTCTGATTTATGTGGTCCAATGTTTGTTGCTTCTTCGAATGGTTTCTAGTATTACATTATTTTTATTGATGACTACTCTAGAAAGATTTTGATTTATTTCTTGAAAACTAAAAAATCTGAGGAGGTATTAGAAAGGTCCAAGGAGTTCAAAGCTCAGGTAGAGAACCTTTCCAGGAAGAGAATCAAAGTCCTGAGATCTGACAATGGAGGAGAGTACACTTCAGGCAACTTTCGGAATTTCTGCATTGAAGCTGGGATTAAGAGGGAGTTTTGTGTCCCTTATAATCCTCAACAAAACGATGTTACTAAGAGGAAGAACAGATCGATCGTGAAAGCAGCAAAAACCATGATTCATGACCAGGATCTACAAACCTTCCTGTGGGCAGAAGCATCTAGGACTACAGTCTATGTTCAAAATAGAAGTCCTCACCGAATCCTGGAGAACATGACTCCTAAAGAAGCCTTTACTGGGAAGAAACTGTTGATGTTATTAGCAGCGTCGGGCTGCTTCTTCCAGTGATCTCCTTACTTGTGATAAATTAAATTACAGCCTATGGCTATTTAATTTATTGAGTCATCAAGAGGCACAATTATTGAAGAGTTACATTTATTTGTTAAGGCCGACATGTTGTTATGAAGAGACATCAATTACATTTATTAATGAAGAGCATGATGGATGAAGAGTTGCAATTTAATGAGGCCGACCTCATTCTTCATAAGGACACGATTTTCTAGAGTCGTCCTCCTTCCTTTGGGTCACGATTCTTAGATGAGATGTGTTCTCTCTTGTGGCCGACTTGTCTTGAAAGGTCACGTCCTTTCCCCACCATTTGTATATATATTCAATGATATCTCCCATTGTGCATCATTCAGATTTCATCCTAGTTCGTTCTCCATCACAAGTGTGAGTTCTTCTCAAGGCAGTTTGATATTATTAGAGGCTGAGTTTTTCATCAGCGAATTGTCTTCTTGTATTGCTGTGTTGCATCATTCATTGGTGCTTATATTTGGGCCTGCATATCAGCCTCTTGTAAGGAGATCATTATTGTATTGATTCAATATATAAGAGATATATTGTTGCTGGGTTTTTCTCCCTCACGAGGAGGGTTTTCCCAGGGTATCTGCTGTGTTTTAGTGTCTGATTTTTGAATTAATTTCTGTGCATTAAATCTCATCATAAAACTAACAGAAGCCAGAGGTGAGTCATTTGAGGATCTTTGGATGTCCAGTGTATGTTCATGTACCGAAGGAAAAGAGAACAAAGTTGGAGCCTTCTAGCAAGAAGGGGATATTTGTAGGTTACAGTGAAACATCAAAAGCCTACAAAATCTACATTCCAGTTCAGAAGTTGATCGAGATCAGTAGAGATGTCACATTTGAGGAAGATGTTGCATTCAGAAGATCCAAGGGTACTCATATGGAGATTGATAATGAAGAGTCTCCTCAAGATATGGAAGTTGACCATGCTCCTAAGAATCAGAGGGAGACTCCAAAACCAAAAGAAGATGATGATCCAATTGAGATCTTGGAACCTACTGATGGGCCTACCGATATTGTGATTGGGAGAAAAAGACCTCTCTAGGCTAGGTAAACGATGCAGGAGGCAGAAAGGTTTGCGACACCAAGAGGAACCTTCAGAGAAAGTAAGAGACCTCACAAGTTCTTCATTTATGTTGCTTTGATGAGTCAAATTATTGAGTCTAAGCCTTCCAGTGTTGAGGAAGCTTCTAGTCAACAGGTTTGGAGAGATGTTATGACAGAGGAGTATCAGTCCATTCTCAAGAATGATGTTTGGGACATTGTTCCTAGGCCCAAAGGAAAATCTGTGGTATCTTCTAAATGTCTCTTCAAGATCAAGCATGCGGCTAATGGGAGCATTGAGAAGTACAAGGCAAGATTCATGGCTAGAGGGTTTTCACAAAAAGAGGGAGTTGACTATGAAGAAACATTTGCTCCTTTTGCTCGCTATACTTCTGTCAGAACCATCATTGCCATTGCTACATCTAGAGGTTGGAAGATTCACCAAATGGATGTGAAGACAACTTTTTTGAATGGTGTAATCAAGGAAGAAGTTTATATTGAGCAACCTGATGGATTCGAGGTACATGGGAAGGAGTCTCATGTTTGCAAGCTAAAGAAGGCCTTGTATGATCTTAAGCAAGCTCCTCGTGCATGGTACGAAAGAATTGATCATTACCTATTAAGCTTGGGCTTCTCCAAGAACGATGCTAACTCAAATCTGTATTTCAAGGTAATTGATGGTGAAGCATTGATTTTGGTTTTATATGTTGATGATTTGATTCTTACTGGAGAAGAACACCTCATTTTCAAATGTAAGAAGGAGTTGGCTTCTAAGTTTGAAATGAAGGACCTTGGGCTCATGCATTACTTCCTTGGCTTAGAAGTTTGGCAGAAGCTAGATGAGATGATTCTAAGTCAAGGGAAGTATACTATTGATATACTTGAGACGTTTAGTATGATGAATTGCAAATCCATGTCTACACCCATGGAGACCAACCTACATAAGCTTAAGGAGGTTGCAGCTAGTTCAGATTTTGTGGATCCCATGATGTACAGACAGTTGATTGGGTCATTGATGTATCTAGTCAACACTAGACCAAATATCTGCTATGCAATGAGTGCACTCAGTCAGTTCATGTGTGAACCAAGGCAGATACATCTTGTTGCAGCAAAACATATCCTGAGATACTTGCGTGGCACAGTTGGATATGGGTTGAGATATTCTTCAGGTGTGGATTTGAAGTTGTATGGTTATTCTAATTCTGATTGGGCAGGGTGTGTCACTGATCGAAAGAGCACCTCTGGATGTTGCTTTAGTTTGGGATCTACTATGATATCCTGGTGCAGCAGGAAGCAGTCATCTGTAGCATTGAGTACAGCAGAGGCAGAGTGTATTGTAGCTTGTGTGGCAGCTCAAGAAGCAGTGTGGCTTCGTAAGCTCCTTGCAGGATTGTTTGGGCAATCAATGGAGCCTCCTATCATTCATTGTGATAACCAAAGTTGTGTGAAGCTTTCTGTCAATCCTGTGTTTCATGACAGAACCAAGCATGTTGAGATCAAATACCATTATATCAGAGATATGGTATTAAGAAAAGCAATACAATTGAGGTATATTAGCATTGATGAGCAGACGGCAGACATTTCACCAAGCCTCTCTCCAGGATAAAGTTTGTGTACTTTCGAGACAAGCTTGGTATGGTGGAGAATCAAGCCCTACCTGAGAAGGAGTCACAATATCAGTGATCCTCTTTAATGCATTTCTCTTTTGAGAGAGATTTGAGGTGCAAGCCCTTGTTAATGTATTTCTCTTTTGAAATTTGAGGTGAAAGCCCTTGTTTCCACCCTCTGGGAGAGCCATGGTGGATGTCATGTGTGTGACTCCATGATAGCATCACATGAGAGAGTCTGTGATGATTTTCATGTACTTGTGTTTCACCCTCTAGGAGAGCCATGGTGAAAGTCACAATGAGGTGGCAACATCACGTAAGTGATGAACACTTGTACATTCCATTCAGGGGTGTAGCCATGATGGTTTATATCACAATGAGGTGATATCTTTCTTTTCCACATATGGGTGTAGCCATTGTGGTAGACATCACAATGAGGTGATATGTCTTGTGCAGCTCGAAGTATTCTCCCTAGCTGAGAGGGAGTGTTGATATTAATAACAACATCGGCCATATTCTTCCAGCGATCTCCTTTGCTTCATGATAATAAATTAAATCATAGCCAAGGCTATTTAATTTATTGAGACATCGATTCATTCAAGAGGCACGATTTATTGTTGATTTACAATTGTTTGTTAAGGTCAACATGATGATTAATGAAGAGGCACGTTTAATAAAGAAATACATTTGTTATCAAGGCCGACCTTGAAGTGGCACGATTTCTTAAGGAGGCACGAATTCTTATGTGGCCGACTTCTTGTTCATTGGATGTGACTTAATGAAGAGGCGCCTTCCTCTATTATGGCCGACTTGATTTGAAGAGTGACGACCTTTCCATATTGTATATATATTCAATGTTTCTCTCTTTGTTTATCATCCATTCCATTCAAGCATATTCGTCACAAGTTGAAGATCATCAAGTGCAAGTTTATCTACAAGTGCAGATCGTCATAGTTGAAGGCTGAGTTTTATTATCAGCAAATTGTCTCTTTGTATTTCTGTGATTGCATCATATCTGGTGCTTATATTCTGGTCTGCAAATTGGCCTCTTGTAAGAAGATCATTGTTGTTGAAATTCAATATATAAGTGATATATTGTTGCTGGGTTTTTCTCCCTCAAGAGGAGGGTTTTCCCAGGGTATCTGCTGTGTTTTGTATCTGATTTTTGAATTAATTTTCTGTGCATACATCTGATCATAAAACTAACATGGCCATGAGAAGACAATGCAAGCAAACATGAACAGCCTATGCAATTGCAAACAACCCCAGGTCTTCTCCCAAGATCGCGTGATGGTGTTGAAAGACATATATATGCAGGTTTTCAATTAAAAAAATGAGGATGGAGAAAAGGTTACAGATCTGAGAAAAGATAAAGGGTTACAAATCATGGGGCTTCCTTCCAATAATGGGTTTAGGGAATTTTTGCACTATAATTTTCTAGGTTTTCTCCCGAAGGGTATGATACCACATCATAATCCTAAAGGAACGTTTTAATGTGCAGATTTGGCACCTTTTGAATGTCTCCATGAACATTGCAGGTATTTCTAATGATTTTATGGATCGTCTTGCTCACATTTGCTGACTTGAGTGTTAGTTTGACTAGTTTGTCAACTAGAAGGCAATAAAATTCCTTGCAAAGCATCTTATCAAAATGACACAAATATGTTAGGTTTGTTCATTGAGAACTAAGATATGTTCAGCTGGATGCTTTGCAATTCCATTTACCTACTTGTTTGCACGCATAGAGCCTAACTTATGTGTAGAATTGAGAAGTATAGTCCTTATTGTTACCTTCATTGAGGTATCATATAGTGGATTTTAATCAATGTTCACCTTTGGTTCATAAAACTTGAGACTCGACAGCCCCTGCTGGATAAAGTCACCCATCTACTTTGTGCCCAACCTCCCATCTCATCAACAAACTCAAAACAACAAAAAATATTTCTTTTTTACTATGTTTTTTTATTATCTTTACTTATATGTCTAGATGTGTGCAATATCATTGGGGCTTACAAAAGCAACATTTTCAAACTCTTTACATGGTTCATCACTTCGTTTGCTTTAAGAATGTGCAAAACCCTTGTATTGTCAAACCATCTGTTGTACCCAAACCAAATTTTTTGCTTCATCAAGGCATTTTGCATTAAAAAGTCTAAATCTTGCTAAAATGATGTAGAATACAGTTTTGGGCAATATCAAGCATGGAGTTTTTGTCAATAGTTTGTCAGTCAAAGTCAGTTATATTGATCAGAACCTGAAGCAGAGAATCAAAATAGAGCTTTTCACGATGGAGGAGCATCTCACGACAGCATTTCGCATTGCACACGGTCATTTCAATAATCAGAACAGAGAGTTTTCAGTGGTTAAATTATGAAGATTTCTCAAAGGGAAAATCAGAAAGTGCAAGTATAGCCCAGGGGCGCCCAGCTTGTTGAAGGTCAAGATCTTGCTAAAAACGTTCAAACATGCAGTCAGTCTCTTCAGAATCAGTCTGGCTATCCGTCAAGCTATCCAGCGAGGCATTCCGAGAACCACAGCTCCGGCAAATCGCGACGGAAGTTAAAATCCCTAAATTTTAGGATGTGAGGAATTTGCTCTTTTCAGGCAAAAGCGCGCCTCTAGCCTGAGGGCGCCCATCTTGAAGAGGGGGTAAATTTTGACAATTTTGATGGCGGATGCAGTCAATCCATTCACAACTAGTCTGCTTATCCGACGAGATATCAAGCACAATCTCCGACTCTCAGAGTTCAGGCGGCAGTCGTCCAAAGATCAGCTTAAAATGGAGTTTTCATGTTTCTGAGCTTCTCCGTTTGTTCCCAGTGCAAGTACAGGCCAGGGGCGCTGGTTTAAAGGACCCTTCAGATGGCGAAATTTGCAGACAAAGTCTTCCTAACATCAGTAGTATTCTAGTCCAGCTCCGCATTGCACCATCCAGCTTGTCAATCCGACGTTTCAGGTGGTCGTGGTGGAGATTCTACCAAGCACGTAATTTTACGGGCGGACCAACAAATGATTTTCAGTGCATTTTCACAGTCCAGAGGCGCCTAGCCTTTAGGCTGGTCAGATGAGTCCGTTCGCGTTCGAAGTCTTCACGACTATTGAGCGTAATCAATTTATCTATCCAACGAGCCTAGCCGTCAGCCTTCAGCATTTGGCAGTCGCTCGTACGTGCAAGGTCTTTGGTGTAATACTGCAAAGTGAGGACGTCCGAAAAATGGCCAAGTCTGGAAGCGGTAATCTTAAATAAAATACGCACTGGAGTTTTTGAGGTCTTAGAAGCAGTTTTCTTGCCTCGTCACCTCCAGAGACTTCTTTTATAGGCCCTTCTGGCTGTCCATTAAAACAAATAGTGCCTGAATCGGGACATCCCAGTTCCAGTTATCAGCAGTCAAAGTAGGGTACTTGGATGAACGTTCAACTTCCGTCAAAAAGACATCAGTGCAACTATGAGCTGGGCGCTTTTACTTTGAGGCCCTTAACACTTTTCGGTGTCGTGCATACAGTCGTTGATGCAGAATATCTCCAGTCATGCTGAGCTTCGTCTCATGTCAGCAGGGTTCGCCGTTCACACAGCAACCGTTTGAAGCGTCAGATGGCAGTTAGGAAAATGGCTAAGTCTGGAACCCATAAAGCAATTTAATCAGGGGCGCCTAATTTTTCAAGAGGCTAAACGATGGATTTTGCAGTTGTGTCTCCCAGCAGACATTTCTTCCTTGTTCAGTAGGCTTTCCGATGAATTCTTCAGATTAGTCTCAGCATCACCCGGTCACCCAGAAATCAGTGTCGAAGTTGGCCAGTCGTAACAGTGCTGTCAGCTATAAAATAGGAAGTTAATAAAAAGTGCAATATCTTGAGCAAATGGACGCCTATGAGCTCAAGAGATGACTTTTCGGAATCAGTGAAGTCAAACGGTGAAGCCTAAAGCTTCATTCAATTGTCAACTGGAGTTTCAAATATTTTGCATATTTTAGCATTAAGTGGCGATTTCTATTTTTGGCGCCTTTGCTATTGCATAATAAATATTTTATTATTATTTATTTTTGAACTTGCAGTCAGTGGCAGTTCAACTGAAATGGTCCAATTGAAAGGCTTCTATTTTCAGCTGAGGTTTTAAGTCTTGCAGTTGTCAGATTGATGCGAATTTCATCTTCTTTAAGCATGGCGCCTTCTTCATTTATCATTCATATTTTCAAGAAAATTCGTATTTTTCAAGGAGATTCATATTTTCTTCAAAGGCAGATTTCTCATCTATTTGCAAAGGCGATTTCTCCAATCACATTCTTTTGCAAGTTAAAGTTCACAGTTCTCAGCAATTTGAAGAATTCAAGGGCGATTTTCACAGAAAAAGAGCATCATAAAAACGTCTTTTTCATCCTTCAATCTCATATTTCAATTCGCATGTTCCTGAAATTGGCAAAATTCGACAAGTCTCAACATCTGGATCATTTCTATATAGCTTCCTCGAATTAAAATCGTGCGTTTGATTTTTCAGGAATTTTTAACTCCAGAGCATTCGTTCTCGAGTTTCTAATTTTCTCAACCGAAAAGTCTTTGCATGGTCGAGTAGAAGTCAAATTTTCGCAACTGACACTGGGTTGTCTTAGAATCTTCTTTCCTGACAAAAACCCATATCTCAGATTTTCAAAAATAACTCTTCGAAAGGCTATTTTTAGCTTCAGCCAGGTTTTTAGTTCCGTAAATGTTGTCAGAATATAGCCGTTCACAGTCAACAGCGAGTTTTTTAGATAATGGCTGTCACTTCAGTACGGAGCCAAAGTTACCAGTCAGTGAAATGCTAGTTTGAGTATGCAAAGATTGTCAAGATTACTCAAGTTGTTGACATTCAGATACTGATGCAGTTGACAGCCTCGTTGAGGGGTTGATTGTTCGAGATCGCATCAGTAGACTTCTGTTCCCACCTCTCAGGATAGACATTATACACAAGAGTTAACTTGCGTTACCCTTCTCAAGTTAACTGGCTGTCTCACCTCATGCATATCTATTCTGAGATTCACTTGTTTACTTGGAGTTTCATTTAGGGTTTTACGTTAACTGATGGTAGTCTTCCAGTTAACTTGCTTTCAATAAGGACGTGCATGCTCGCACAATTGTCCATTTTTAGATTAGATGTTTCAGTTAAACTGAGGGTAGTTTCCCAGTTGACTGTATAGTTTACTTAATTAGGGTTTGGCGCATTGCTTGCATGCATTGCAAGAACTGTAGTGAACTCAAGGTGATTTTAGGGTTACCTACACCTTGATGTATATAAATAAGAGCTTTTGCTCATTTGTAAATAACTTTTGCTGGAGAGAGAAATATATGCTGCGCCTACCTTGCCCTCAATATTGCTCTTTTGGTATTTGTTCATGTGTCTTCACTATTGCGATTAATTGTTATGCCACATAGGGTTTCATGCAATTGTAATGGTGGATTCTTTCTGTCTTGTGAATCTTTTATCATTATAATCAAGTGTTATGCCACATAGGGTTTCGTGAGATTGTGATGATAAAATCGTTTTGTGAAGTCTTTACTATTTTGATCAAGTGTTATGCCACATAGGGTTTCATAAGATTGGCGTAGTAAATTCCTCCCATAGTTTAGATAAATCTGTTTGAACATCTTTATCATTGAGGTCAATTGTTATGCCACATAGGGTTTCAAGAGATTGAGATGATAAATCTGTTTTGTGTTAATTTACCATTGTGATCAATCGTTATGCCACATAGGGTTTCGAGAAATTACAGTGATAAATCTGTTTTGTGAATCTTTATCATTATAATTAAAGGTTATGCCACATAGGGTTTCATGAGATTGTGGTGATAAAGGCTGTTTTGTGAACACTTTACTATTTCGATCAAGTGTTATGCCACATAGGGTTCCATAAGGTTGTCTTGGTAAATTCTTAAATCTGTTTTGTGCCCAATAAGCTTGTTTAGATTGAGATGATAGTTGCGCCACCTTGCCTTCAAGTAGAGAATCTAAACTCGTTTATCGTCCAATAGTCATCCCTGCTCCATTTCCTCATGCTCTGCTTGAGGAAACTGGATAGATTTAAAGTAGTTAGCTTAGTTGTAGTTAATGATCTGCGAAACCAGAAAATCCTTAGCTGCAACGTTCTTGGTTTTCTTAACCTTGTGCCTCTTCCAGCTGAGAACAAAAAAATAGGACTTAGATTACTTTTCTTTTCCATGCATTCCAGCACAACGAGGGAGCTTCCCCTCCTAATTTGAAGAGCACTCATTGCGTAGTGTACATAGCTGTCCGTACAAACTTGCACTCCAGAGGTGTTAGATTTTACGCCAACACCATCATATAAGCACTTAGTGAGAGACAATTAGGAGTGTTTGACGCAATGGGTATGGTTTGTTTCAATGTTTATTTCATTCCTTGTAGTTACCTTTAATACAGAACCTCAAGGAATACCCCCCTTGGCCTCATGGAGCCTAAAGCCAAAGAAGGTGTTCCCCACCTTACCAAATTGGTCCAGTGTTGTCTCTACCTAAGCATGAATTATATATCTTTTGTCGTAAGTTTGACATCCCTAGCACAAAAAACAACTTGGCTTAAAGGATCTATGAGTTTACAACTTTGAGAACCAACACAATAGGAGGCATGTGCATGGGCTGCAACAGGGTGACAAATTGTTTAAGGGGCGAGAAAATGTGGCAATTTGAAATGATCACCATGTTGTTGATCTGGCAAATCTATCACATGTTGCATGATATATTGATAATTTTCATAGAGAGCAAAGAGTGGAGGCCAAAATCACATCAAATGAAGCCTTACCATTTAATAGTTTAATATTCTAACAATTTGACTTTATATATTAATATTTAATGTTTATAAATATTTATAAACATTTAATATTATGATCATTTCATTATTATTAATTTTTTGATATGAAAGGAATCGACGACCCGGAGCAGCCATACACCAATGGCAATTTGACCAAATGTTTGGCACTCAAACCACAAGGAAAAACCCCTATAAAGTCCTGGCCATGCCTAGGAAGGCCCCACACCCCTGTGCAGCATTTGAATTGAATTTCAAATTTGGGGTGCTCAGCCCAAACTGCACTTAGAGCAGGTAGCCTAACCTAACAAGCTGACCCTTGGGGACTTAATTAATCGGTATTTTAATAGCCTAATAAAAAATTATTAAAAAATAAATAAAAGTTATAAATTATAAATAGTAGTTAGCAATATATCTATTTTAAATTTATTTCTTAGGTTGAAAATGAAAAAATAGAAAAATGTAGATTTATATGCTTCAAGTTCAATCGTGTTTTTTTCTTGAATTTTATTAGTTGAAGAATTTGTTCTGAACTTTTTCTCTGCCAAACTCAAACATAAACGCGAGCCTTGTGACATGGGTAATGTTGATATTTAGAGTATGCCAAAACCAGCCATACTGAACCTGGGAAAAAAAAGGGGAACCACTGAATCCAAAACCAAACAGACAACTTAGCCAAAAGTAGGTGGATGGAGCTAGAAGAGGACATTCAATTATAACAGAGAAGTACTAAGGTAAAGGTGCGCTAGATTATACAAAAAGTGAAGTTACAGAGATTACAAACTTCTCTGGAGAAGTTACAGTTTTGAAAGTTGCTTTGCAGGTTTTTGAAAAAGATTCACAACTATTTTTTGAATACTAACGTGTCTGGTTGTGGCAGAGATATTAACAGAAGGGAAACAGATTCATATGCTAAGCCTCCCAAAGATGATTAACCTCCTGCTGAGGTACAGCACCAAAAACAGACGATAAATACTCATTCAAGTATCAGAAAGTCAGTCTTTGAACCATTTAATTTATATGGTAATATTGGACAAAGAGCTCTTTTGTTTCCAGTTGGGACCACAGTTTTCAATTCCACTAGAACTCCACCGTGGTTAGAAGGATAATAATCTCCATTTTCAGCAATCTGAACATAAACTGAGGTTTACTTGTGAATGTTGATAAAGTACAGAAAAAAGATATCTTTGATGAATTAATGACATTAGAAAAATCATGAACAATATAAATTCAAAGGCTATATAGCATTGATGATGCAAAACACTTGACATATTGTAATGACTGCCCCTGATTTTTTTGAAATATAACCAAATCCCTGTTTGCTGTTTGCATTGTTTTTGATGAAATTTTGTGTTTGGTTTCATGTGTATTTCATGTTGACATATGCATACATGTTTTTAATAGCATAATGATGAAAAATGAAAGAAATATAATTACTTTCAAAACAGAAATCACTCCTTATATCAAGCATTTAATAACATCTTCAAATCAGTCATTTTCACATACATAAACAGATCTGATAACAACAGAACAGACCTGTAATAAAACTCTAACAGCAACCTTAACACATACAGATTTTGCACCAGCAATCAACAATGAAAAGGCTAACGTACTCCATGCTATACCAGCAACAAAAACTCTGTTTCTCAGTCTCCCGCGTGAGCAAAGAGAGGCCTATACAAAAGCAGGCCAGAATAACTGGAAATCACCACAAGAGGGCGGCCACCTGAGAAGGGCGATCTGCTCTATTAAATCAGTCTATTATCAATAAATACATGTGAATATATGTTATGGGGCACCTTGATGAGGAGCTTCCCAAGAACCAATACCCAGAATGCAATCTCAAGCCAATAGAAAGTTATGAACCAATAACCAACTTCTGCCCTGGTAATGATAATGTCCAAAAAACTCAGAAAACTACTTCAAACCTCTGAAAACCACCCTGAAAATCAATACCAAGCCAAGCTTCCACACACCAAAACCCAAAATCAGCACCTCAAAAGTATTTGAAAATCTTCATCTTTCCTTGCCAAAATACTGTAAATCAGAATATCTGTGAAGCACAAGGTGACCCCTGAGTGTAATCACACCCAAACTGACTAGGGTGGATCGCTCACCGCCGAAACCAACTCTCAAATGAAGAGGGTTAGCGTCCTATGTCAACCCGCAGCAGTAGACCTCTGGAGAAAATCCAGTAGCATCCTGTTATGCAACCAACTGAGAGATGAACAAATGAGACTCAAAATGAGGTTATAAAGAGTCAATGAAGAATTAGGGCGACCAAGTTTGAAAATCTCCTTCCCTCCAAAAAGCCACACCCTATTATCATTGATTCATTTGCTTTTTAATTAAAATATATTTTTAACTCCCCTTATGTCTCCCTTGGGCATCCCACTAATCAGCCTTCAGAAACGCTTTTGTTGCTTTAAAAACAACTTAAGTGATTAAACTAGGCACCAAGGTTCTTTTTGATGACCCTCTGACCCCTCAACTTAAGTATAAAGTAACTTTATAAAAACGTCTTAAGTGAGGAATACAAATATTAAATAAATCAAACATTAGCAAAACCCAATGCCCAAATTGGAAAGGACACTGCTGAAGTAGCCTAGCCAGGACCAATTAGCAGAAATAGACTTACTATTTTTAACAACTACTAAAAATAGTAAATACTCTGAAACACCAAATTGGTATAAAAACTGATTAGCAATGTGACTTACTATAAACAGTAAGTGTTGGAATTGGCCCCTACTAAAAATAGAAAGTCCTGCCTAAAACACTGAAAACCTCCACAGAAAGAAACTGGCACTAAGTTCCCTTACCAAACTCCACTTAGCCTATAGGAACTCTGGAATAGGCTAATGGACAACTCCACTACTCAGAGGCAAGGAGGGGACATTACACATGTGTTGTCATTCCAATTAAAAAGAAAGCTTTTCAATCTTTCTTTCTTGCAGAGTTTAAAGTTTATTCTGAGTACTTAAGCCAGCTCCTTCATCTGCCCATTCTGAAGATGTGATGAATGTTAAACAATTTGACATTATCGATTGGACATGTTTTGAATTTTATAACTTGGCAGTATTTTGACTTTTGTCAAATGAAGTGCTTTCTTTTAGGCTGTTGTTTGCCAGTTTTCTTGGTACTTTACATCAATATACAAATACTCTCTTATAAACAGTATACACATACTCAAACTGCAGGTTGTGACAATCATTTTCCCTCTTCAAGTGCTCAATTTATGTCAACTTATTTCCTTCGGATACCCCTAATCTCAGCATGTATAAAAAAAGACTCATGAGTTCATCAAGAAACCTGGATCATATTGAACTTCCCCTTCTCCTAATTTTTTTTTTTTTCTCTACAAAATTCATGCATTTATACATTAAATAATTCATCCTATGTTATCCTCAAGCTCCCATATCTCACATGGTCTGAAAATTACCATCAAGCTGTTCGAAGAGACTTTACATTCTATAGTTGGAACTCATTTCTAGACACCAATGAATTTGCATACTGTCTTGAATTGAGATGAACCCTAGCATTGGTTTTTATTGGTCCACTTTCTTATGGGACCAAATAATTAAAGGTTCCTACTTTGTGAATCACTCATCTCCTTACCTATTTATATCTACTGAATAAATCAAAGGTTAATTGCCACCTAGAGCCCTATCTTTGCCCAAGAAAAATGTTAAAGGGAATAGTACACGAATAGTACACAAGGTCTCATCACACCAAACATTATTTTTCCATCCATTTGTGCTGTTTTTAATAACTACATAGAACTTAAATATTGTAGCCTCCACACATAAGGGTCCCATACTGAAAATAGAAGTTAGTGCAGGAACATCACTTTGCATAATTTGTGAAAGTCAAGTAGGCCATTAGTTTATGAATAATTCATTGCAGGTATTTTGTTGTCAAACAATTAACAAACTAAAATGTTTTTAAGCAAGTAGAAACAAAATTGAATTTCATATTTGTGTTGTGCATTAGTGAAATACATATTTTCTCTAACAAGAGCAAAGGTCGGCTAGGCCTACCAACACACATCCAATCTGGTGGTTGTAGTCTACACTTGCCACGTTTCTTTAGTGCAATGGCCAGCCATAGTGGAACTTTGACAGGTATTTGTGGGCGGAAAGGACCAAAATCTCCCTGCACATGCATTTGGTCAATATTAAAGCTTTTCCTATAGCTGAAAATTAAATTATTTAATCAAGGAACTACAATAAGTGGAATATACAAAATCCAAAGAAGAATAGTATAAACTAATTTTCAGTCATTGTAAAGTAATTAGAACCAATGGGCAATGAAGATACACAAATCATATTCAAAGCATCCATCCGAACATTAGGAATAATATTTGTCATCTCATCCTCTGCAAGAAATTCAACCTGCACATAATCACCAACAAAACCCTCATTAATTTTTTTTAATAATTGTACTTGTAAAGACTGCATATAATTAGTTAAAATATTTCGAGATACAAAAATAAAATGGGAGATTTCTACATAGGAAGTGGAGAGCTTGCCTCTCCAGCGGAGAAAAGTGACAGCTGAGGATCAGACTGGCCTGCCATTACTGTATCTAACAATTTTCATAGATCTCCTGTAAAAGTCCAAATAAACAATTACAATTTTAATGTATTTGGAACAAGCTATAAGTATTTAAGAATGTTTCGTTGAAAATATCAAAAAACCAGTTATAGCCAACATTACAACATTTATAATAAAATTAAAACCACACTCTTACATTAAAACTATTAATACAACAGCTATAGAAAAAATAATTGATAATCATATTTTTACAGAATACTAGAGTGTTCATAAAAAATAACCATCTACCCTATAATGGGTTTGATCAAATAAGGTTTAAATACTGTAATTATGTACTCATTCTTGCAAAAGAATTTCACAATATGTTGTACATATATCAGCATTATAAAATGTGTTCTTGTACGATGAAAGAAGAGGTAAACATAGAAAAATCAGAATTATCTATGAAGTATTTTGACATTAGTGAATGAAACTCTTATTTTTTCTTATGTTACAAGTTAACAAGAACTCAAGTGATAGATAAAGAGTCAAAAGTCATGTCATTATTCGAAAATACTATACCTTGAAAAAGAATTTTAAAAGTATTGTGTATGAAAATAGGAGAGTATTTCACTATTGAAAATAAATGCAAAAACATATGAACAAGTGGCAATAGCCAAGGCCCGAGATATTGCGAGTACGCAATACGGATGTTCATTGTCAGGAATTTGTTTTCGTGACCTTAGTTGTTTACCAACCATAGAAAGTTATAAATTTTTTATCATAAATCCTTGTGAAAAGCTAGACAAACAATCAAACAAGTCAACCATGTGTTAAACCTTAGGTGAAAGGTCGTTTCCAAGTCGAGTTAGAGGTGTGTGAACTCAAGACTACCTTTCCTATGGAAGTGTTTATTTTATTTTAGAACTTTGGCCAAAGTAATGCAAAAGTGTTTGTTTGCATTAGTCAATTCACAATATTCCAAATTGCATAATCCAATCAGATTGGTCATACTTAGTTAGAAGTTATCTAAAGTTGTATGGTCGATTGGTTATGTAGGACACAGCACTAGAACTCAAATGGCATGTATTTGTTGGATTCTTTTGTTTATACTCTTCATGAAGGGTAGGGCCACTTCCAGATGGAAGATGTGCAGGGGACTGCCGATCTATGATTGGAGGTAAAGCACTCAGGGGATGCTCTCCCTCTTGCAAGCGACTACACCAAGACTTGTGAGATAGATGCAAATTTCCAGATTCAAAAAACTTTATAACACTTACTGTGTATTGTAAACTTGTTTACTTTAAATGGAAGTCATCTATGTATTGTAAAGGAAAAGATTATCTTATTTTACTGTGTATTGTAAACTTAGGGTTGAGTCATAAATTCTGCCTTGGAGCTTATATTAAAAATAAATCTAAGTTACAGGTTCTGTAGTTATTGTGTTTTTATAATCTAGCAGTTTCATTTGTAAGTGGCTGACTTTAGCTTTACCTTGTTATACTCAGTCTGATTGCCCCATAAGTGGCAATATAAACTGCTTCTCTAATAGAGAACATTAGATTCCTGCAATTTATTGTTGAAATCTGAACTCAGATAAAATATTAAAAACCTTCTTTTGCCAACTCAATTACTGCAACCTCGCAAAGAATAAAGATAATCTCTGAAGCAGCTTTGAACATAGTGCTAACGTAAGTAACCAAAATCTCTGACTAAATTAAGTTAAATTGCAAAACTCCCCCAAAAGCTGTCCAGTAATCAAACAAAAAAAATTCAACAGAAAGTTCTTTGCCCTTGTGTGAACACAAAAATACTCTGTAATCAGAAAACACGTGATAATTCAATGTGCCCTAATAGACTAAATTTAGACAAGAGCCAGCAAGAGAAGAAAGCTTTTTTTCAATGAAATTTCACATAGAAGCCTGCAAAGCTTGATTTGTTGTACGTAACATACCTATTTCAGGCTTCAACTTAGGCTCTTCCTCCTTGTTAGCCAAAGGAATCAATTTCCAAATCCCTTATTTACAAGGTTTAATGAATTTTTATTATTTACCAACATGGCACCAAAGCACTTAAATGCATTCAACCCCAAGTGCGTGGCTCTAAACCCAACAATATAAATCAGACCCTAATTCTGACTTGTCTAAGGCATCTTAGAGATTGGTTCTGGTCCCAGCCCTAAAGTCGTCAATCCTGTGCTGCAGCACAGATCTGCCTGGCCACAAGGTTGAGGTCAATGACTAGGGGACTAAATTGCTCGCTTCTCAGGCAACCATGCCACTATGAATGAAGAAAAAGAAGTGTTCAAAAATCATACAATAAACAAACTTTAAATGTTTTGGAGCACCACTACCTATCGCAAGATTGCAATTGTTTGATGCTCAGAAGAGAACTGAACATAGGCAAATCTCTGAAAAAATTGACCCGCACCAAGTTGAGTGCACATATGAATGGCAGAAATAAATAACCCTCTTTCTATTCACCAATATTACAGCAGGGTTCCATCCAGCTGCTTAGCTACTTTCTTCAGAAGGCTCCATTCAAATATTTTTGGCTTTTTTTGGCTAGTGGTCTTGTGATTTTCTTTGTCACGTTCAGGATAAGTGATGCAGAGTAAGGTTGAACCACATTCTTGTATGGGATAAGCTTTTGTCACGTTTTTAAGAAAAATTCTCAATGTACCCCATTAAACCTAGGTCACTCTAGGTGGTGCCGTATATTTGTTATACACTTGTAATAGTGTCCGCCATTACAGCTTAAACCGTATAGACATTTTCCTCACAAATTGTGTAAGAAAAATTAAAATGTTTTTTAGCAGAAAGAAAAGATAAACCATTCATAAAATATAGCTCCTATTTCCAAATCTGAATCAAATTAATTAGCAGCGAAAAAGAAAGAGAAAAACAGAATTTGCAGAAAAGTCCCACTGTAAAAATTCTCACTCAAAATCAAAAAGAAAAGTATAGCAACTAATAGAGCACAATTAAAAGTAAAATATTACCTGATACGGCAACCAAGAATGTGTGGAGAAGATCCGTCAGTTTAAGGCTGTCATGGGAAAACAATGGTATAGCAACTCTCTGGAATGTCATCAGCGTACATACACAGGCTTTTTGGCGCCAAGTTTTGTCATTTTAATTTATCTAAATTTGTAAATATAATATTTTGAATGAGTGTTTTCCCATAAATTTGTTGTCTTATTCGTGACTCTTTGACTCGATAGATTGTAATAGGAGGAATCCATTTGTTAAAGACAATTAAAATCAAATATATAACTCAATAACAATTAAATTGCTTGATGAATAGAAGTTTTTTAAAGTTCATGATGTGAAAGAAAGTATATGAGATGGTGGACTTTTTTTTTTTTTTTTTAATTGTTGGTTTTTTGTAATTTAATTTGATGACGAGTTTTTGTTTATTTTTTATCGTTATCTTTTTTACAAATCTTTTAAGGAAGTTGTTATAAAGTACTTGAGTAATTAGTTCAAATGTTATTGTAAGCTTCGCATTCTAAAATAAAATGAATTATTGTGAGACTTTGCTTTCTGATGGATATTTACTTTTATGATAGACTTTATGTTGATGATCATAAGTGGGTTTGAATTTTTCAAGGTCATATTTTCTCTTTTGAGATGGCTAATATTTTTTTCAGCATAAACGTGAAATTTATCTATAACAAAAGTCTTTATTCATTTACTATTGTTAGGACATGCATTTATGTTTTGTTTCATCTGGGACTTTTTTCTTTCATTCAATTTCATTTATGATAATCTTAGGACATCTATTCAATTTTTCGAATATACTAAGAGATGCAGCAGACCAATCACTTCAATAAGAAATTTACTTGTTTCAACTAAAAGAATCTCACAAGAGACTAAAGCTTTTAGTTTAAGTTTGCTTGTGATCATGCATTTTTAGATTCTCTATTTTCTTCCATTTTAAGTGTAGGGTGTTGCTAGCTCAAGATTTGCACCTATAGAGCACCATTGGAATTACTAATAACCCAAATAGAATTTGGTTAGTTTTCCAATCCTATAACTATGCATCTTTGCTTCTATTTTATAAAGCATAAAGTGATCTCCAACCTCTTAAAATTATCTTCCTTGAGCAACTTTCCCGATAGAGTTTGTCATTGAAGTCAATTCTAAGTTATTTGTACTTTGCTACTTCTTTTAGAATACTCCTTCAAAATAAAAGGTAACCTTTTTTTCTTTTTTCTTTTTTAAAGAAGACCATGACCTTCCTAATGGTGCTAACTTGCATACCCACTTCTTTGCAAAAGTGCTCAAGGGCATATAAGTGATCTTATAACTCTGGACTAGACCTAGCAATAAAAAATAAAACATCAACATACAAAAGAAGCCTCACAGCATTCCCTCAAAAAAGAATATCATCTTCACCATCTTCAAGTTTGTTGATGAATAAGCCAAAAAGAGTAGAGAATAAAAGGCATCTTTACTTAAATCCACTTTTGGTCCTAAAAAAATTGAAAGGCCTACTTGAGTTTTATTTTTTCTTTGAACCTCTTCATAAAACCTATAGGCAATCATTCTATATTGTTCTAGGATAACAAAATCATTCATTCAATGCCTTAGATTATTCTTGAGAACCATGTTGAGATCCTTTTCAAGGTCAACGAAGTTGTAATAAGCTTCCTCTTTTTCATCCCAAAATTTTTTAACAATATGTCTTAAAGTTATTCCAAGATCTAGTATTGAATGGTTTGGCCTAAAACCTACTTCTCTTTTTGCTCTCTTATATTTTTCTTAAACTTGTTTATTCATTTTATGTTCAACCATGTTAACAAACAACCTTGCATACAAAGGATTGATCATGAGCATCCTATAATTGGAAGGACTGCTAACATCTCCTCTCTTAAAAGAGGTGTTGCGAGGTTGGTTGTCCAAACTCTTGGAAACCTATGTTGAATGATTTTATTAACTATTTTATTAATGTGAGGGGCAAGAATTTTCATCCCTCGTTAAATATATATTCTACAAGTGGCTTTACCATGTCAATTCCTAAACCCATCTATTTGATCATTCCTTATCGTCCCATAAAGTGAATAATTCCATTTTCATGTTAATCATGGGAGGAACCTTATCCTTTGATTCTTTCTCATATAATTATTTTGTGTATTCAATATATTAGATGATTATGATATTATATGTTTTCTCCTTTCTCTGTTGAAGTTCCCTCCAAAATAGTTTTGGTTTATTCTTCCATTGATGTATTATCTCTTCTCTCCTTGTGCTCATGAACTCCCTTTTTTTTAGATTTACAATCTACTTGTACAAATTTCTAATTGCCTCCTCTTTACTTGTCTCGTTGAGAATACTCCTTACAACATTGTAATCCTCATCAAACCAAGCATTCACCAAAACAAACTTGTTTTACTTCTTATTGTTTACTCTTTTATATTTATCAAATACCTATTGAATTATGTTTGTCATCTCATTGATTTTGAAACATTATATTATTTTTCCTCCTTTAGAAATCTTTGGTAGTCGCTCCCTCCCTTCATAGTTTGTAAACCAAAATCAACATCAACATCCACAACCATGTCTATGGCTAAAGAGGTGCTTTAGTGCTTCGTATAAAAAAGAATATTTTCCTGGGTTATAATAAATTTTCCCTTTGCCAAGGGTAGTGGTTGGGTTGGTCTTTTAACATATGTCAATTTATTTCCATCAAAAACATTATTATACAGATCAAGCTATGGTTTGATTTTAATTTCATAAGGAGACCTCCAATCGTAGCCATTGTTATCCTTTCAATTGAGCTTTATGATCAAATGACATAATAAAAAACATTTTCTCTATTGTAAGTTTTGCATGTATAATTTCTAGATTTCTTCCATCTACCTGTATCTTTATAAATAATCAAACCATAAGTGCCACATGAAGGTAGTAATTATTTTCCAAAATATTTAATACCCACAATATCCTTTAAACATCTTAAGGATTGGCATTTTTCCTCTTCAATAAACCATAAAGGATTATTATTCTCCTTAATGCCTAAAATTCTAATTTGTCATTTGTCATCCTAGCATTTAAATATCCAAGAGAAGGACTTCTAGACATCGAGTTCATTTGATGATATATTTCTTTTAGGGCTATATCTAGCTTTTCACTATTTGTCCCCTTTTTCAGATCTTTTAGGCCTAAAGAGAGAAATAGCAAGCTATAATTATTATGTGTCTTATTTTTCCAAGTGAATATTTATTCCTCGATTTTCTCATCTAAAACAGTTATGCCATCATAGCCTTTTCCATTTCTCAATGCATCTCCAAATTACAATCTCCATATATATCCTTTGAAATTAAGATACTTGCAACCACCAAGATCATGAGTTTTTATGAGACATATTATGTCTATTCCTTCTACAACACTCCCTAACCCAAGGCCCCAACACAATAATTTTAGATGTTCCTAGGGGTGCCTACTTGCTATTTAACTTTTAGTTAAATACTTAAGGAAAAATCCTCACCTCTTTTTACCCATGCTTTTTTTTAATAGCCCTAATTGCTCTTATGAGGGAATATCATTTAGGAATTTTTTATCTTTTTCAATTAAAATTAACAAACCAAGAAAATTTTCCTTTAACAAACTAAATTTATTCTTAAGGATTTATTGTTGGTTTAGAAATATTACTCATTTATCAATAAATCTTGATAAAACATAGGTTCACATGTTTCTAGACGTGTTTTCAAAAAAGATAGAGAGAAAGTTCAATAAATATCTTAACCTTGGTAATAGATTCAATGTTTTATATTTGATGATTTTGTATAAGGACAAGCAATAGCCACCATACCCACAAGTACAATGGTTGTAATAACAGTGAGTGAAACTCTAAAATTCACCCAACAAATCATTCACAACAAGCTACCAATGCATCGAATGCAACACAATAGCTATAGATTCATATTTTATCTCCTAGAAAAATTATATTTGTTAATTCATATGGTCTCATCCTGACTTTATGAACTATAACAACTTTGTCCTCCTATTCATTATGAATCTAAGGGTTTTCATTCTCAGATCAAGCACTCTAAATAGCACATGTTTTGAGCAGTAGAGATTAGGGTTTATAGTAATATATTCCTTAAATTCCTCCAAAATTCCACCAAGCTTTGATGAAACACAAAATCTACAATCAACAAGGCTCTTGCCTAAATCAAAAAACTATCATACATGATGGCTCCAAGAATCATAGAGCTACAACTACCACGATAAATGAAACTGTCATATTTTACCACTCATACTACAAGTACCCATTAATATGTGAAATTAAAATTAATGATGTTTTCGCATGTAAGAAAGATCATCTCAAAAGAAGTTAGAAATTTAAAATTGCATTAATGGCATCCCAGGTTTGCACAAACCGATAGGTAAGGAGAACTAACAAAAAGGTGGGAGCATCATATTTTGGGGGGTGGGGATTTCACCAATTGGGAATAGGGAATTTGGGGAGTACGAGAGAGACATGCCTATCAAGAGAAGTCTAAAACCCCAATAGAAGGACTTAAGCATAGGAAATCAGACAAAACACTCAACACTTAAGAAGATAGGGACAAAAAGAGGAAAATCAACTAGTTTGACATACCAAAAGAGAAAGGAATAAATCTCTTGTTCTACATGAATTCATTTAAGAAGGGGACATCACAAGTCTACCCTTTCCTATATTGCTTTCCCACGAGCAATAATATTTTATCTCCTTTCCAAGTGGTGTATTCAACAAGTAGGTTCTTCTAACGAACTAAGTATTCTATGATACTTCTCCTCCTCAAGCTTTTCACCCTTATATATATCACTTCTTCAAGTTCCTAAATTAACTTACCCTCATTTAATTGTGGTAGGTCTATTGAAGGCACAATATGCGAGCCAATATCTCTTTTCAAGAAAGAGACATGATATACATCATGGATCCTACTACTTTATGAGAGCTCCAATGCCAAGGCCACTTCACCTATCCTCTTCGCGATCTTGTAGGGTCCATAAAATTTTAGTTTGAGTTTCTAAGCCCCATTTTTTTAGGGAAGGTTGCTTATAAAGTAATATTATATAGACTAAATCCCCAACCTCAAAGTACCTCTCTATATGGATTTGGTATGCATAAAAAATTGTTATTGGTAAGCTCATTTTAGGTTATCATTGAGTGACCTCACAATCTCTTGGCTTTGATTAATCAAGGCTCAAGGTGTTGGTACCTATTGTCACTTTGTGCCCCCCTTGTATTTCCCATCAACTATAACCAATATGAGAAATATAAATGGACTAATCATGCTCAAATATACCTCTACTAGTAGTGGCTTCCCTTTCCCTAACTTTAGATAATGACCATTTGAAAAAATACCAAAAAATGGTTAATTCTAGGGTGTTTTTCCTTCAAGTACCCATCGAACCTTGGGCCCCGAAAAGAACTTGGAACCATAGTTCTTAGTTCCAAGTTCCTTTTGCCTATCACTCCTTGCCTTCTTTAAGTCCCTGTCCGTCCTCGAGCCCTAGGCCCCAACAGAAACTTGGAACCAAAGTTATTGGTTCCAAGTTCCTTCTGCCTTCCAACTCCCACCACCATAGGTTTCTATTGGACCTTAGGCCCCGATAGGAACTTGGAAAAAAAATTCTTGGTTCCAAGTTCCTTTTGACTCCTTCGACCTAAAAACTTCCATTAATGTTGCAACGAATCTTACAACTACTAGATCTTGATCCATGGAGTTATAGAAATGATTTTAAATGCATTTTCATGCATTTCAAGGGGATAAATGATACCCATGCTTCATTTATCAGATTACAAGCTCCTTTCATCAAAAGGTCATCCTTGGTCGTATTTTTTAGTGAATTTCATTGGGGATTTTTGCATTTCAATTCACAAATTCATTATTTTTGAGGCATGGCTATAGTCAAAAATAATTTCCCACACCTCCAACTCAAGATTTCAAAGTACACATGTTTTCATATGATTGATAGGTTCGTAGCTAGGGTTTCATGCCCTACCACATGTTTTGTTTCTCTTGCACTCTTTTGATGGTTTAAGAAGAACTTTGTGCCCATTTATAGAGGGTATTTGCTTTATTTCTCTAGAAGAGACATATTTTTGCATTTTAGACAAGTATAAACTAGCTCCATATTTTTTATTAATGAAAATTGTTATCTTACCTCTTCTCACTTCTAGTGTGTTTTGTAAAATCTTCTTACCTTCATATTTGAATGAATGTTTTACTATTTTCTATATTTGTATGTCATGTTAGACTTGTTTGAAATAGCTAAATATAGATCTTCACTATTTTAGGCTCTTAATGTTTGTCAAACCTCAACATCCATACAAACATCTATGAGTTGGTATAATAGAGAACTATGTGAGTTCATCTAGCAATCTAGTTAGTTCACTATGTTGTAATGAGCATGAAGAAACTCATTTAATATAGGTACATCACCACCATTTTTATTTTTTGCATTTCTCTTTCCATTTTCCTCTACGGGTTATTAGAATAGGTTTAGTTTGTAGGTTTATTCAATGTTGAGTTGGATCAACACTGTACATAAAATGTTAGAAAGGAAGTTGGCCTTCTTTGGAGGTATGATTTGAACAAGGTTATCACACCTTGAGGTATTTTCCACTATTTCATAGGAATGTCGAACCAATTTTAAAATGGTGCAATTTCATTTGACAATAGTATCCTATTTTTTGTGACTATGAGATCAAAAAACCCTAGAGCAGAATATCCATATGAAAATTTAAAAGGGATTGTATTGATGGACATATGGTAAGAGGTATTGTAGTAGTACTCTCCTAAGTGTAGCCACTTGACCCATGTTGACTACTAGTTTAAAATGTATTTTTTCAAGTACCCCTCAATCCATTTTCCCATTTATTTATGGGTGATAGCTTATGTTAGGGGTGATCTTTATGCTATCCCTTAAATAGAAGCACCAAATATAAGCTCATTACCCTTTGAAGTTTTTAAAAAATCCCTTGAGCAACCTCTTTCTATTGAAAGTCTTTCTTATTCATAAAATTTTGTAAGGGCACACAACAGGTTGTGAAAACACTTTGATAAATCTCCTATATTAAATGCAAAACCCAAGGAATCCTTTCAATTATTTTAATTTTGTAGAGGTGGCTAGTATGAAATGGCTTGAATCATTTATGGATCCACGCATACTCCCTCAAGGCTTATGATGTGCTCTAAGTACATAATCTTGATCATTCCAAACTCACATTTGGGTTTCTTTGTATAAAATGATTATTGTTAAAAAATCCCCAACACCATATGCAAATGCTCCAATTGCTCTTACTAGGTTTTATTATAAACAAGAATGACATCAAATAAGACTAACACAATTTTTCTCCACTATTTTCTAAATATATGTTTCATAGTAGATTAGAATGTAGTCAGGGAATTTGTTAGACCAAAAGGCATAACCTAAAATTCAAAATGTCAAAATTGACTTCTTAATACAAATTTGTGTGCATCGTTGTCTTTTACCTCAATATGATAGTAGCTAAACCTTAGGTCAATCTTTGATAAATACATACCTCCATGTAACTCATCTATCTCGAGACTTTTTCTTAATGGTTTTCTTATTTGGTGCCCAATAATCAATACACATTTACGCAATTTCATCCTTCTTCTTCACAAGAACCACTAGGGATGTGAAGAGGATGAAACTTAGTCTTATGTAGTCCAACACTAGAATATCCTTTATATATTTCACATTCTCTTTTGTATATCCCCTTGAATTCCATAGGGGCTGGTTATGATTGGTTTTACACTTGGTTTCAATTCAATGGCGTGTTTGAATCCTTTGTCTAGGGGTAATTTTGGGGGAAAATCATTGAATACCTTACAATGCTTGTTCAAAATTTTATGAATATTAATAATGATGAGGGAATTCTCAACTTGTTGAATAATTAGGGGGCATAAATAAATAATTATTTTCCCATGCCACTCGACCCTTGTGAAAATCCCTTTCCATTTTATTTGTTGAGACCACTCTTAGGGTGCCATTAGAGATAACTTTGAGGATAATATCTTTCCTATTTTATTTGAATTTAATTTCCATAGACTAGTAATTTTGAGAAAATTATCCCAATGAGTGTAACAACTACACACCCGACACCATATTTGTTCCTCATGATCCAATAACATAAAAATCATTATATATTTTATGATCTCCTAAAATTAGATGGAGTTGTTGAATTAATTTGGTGCATATGAAGGTGAATTCATTAGCGACAACTACATTGAATCCCTAAAAAAAAATCATCCTCAATCCCCTTTTCATGACTAATCCCTCATCAAAGAAATTATAGGTTGTTCTAGTATTTATGAGAACTAAAATATCTTATTCAGGTAATACTCCATCTACCTTGAAAGGGTGGTATTTGGTGCCTATAATAGGTCTACAAATGTTTCATTTTCCCCTTCTTATTTTCCTCCTTCTTTAGTTACATGGTCTTCTAAATCCACAAAATTCTCAAGTTCACTCGAGTCTAAATATTTACTCAATATCACCTCAATGTAGTGCACTTGACCCTTGATAAGGCACCTATGACCTAGAGCCCATGATTATCTATGAGTGAAAGACAAAAATTTTCTATTGAACTAATTTAGAGTTTCTTCATCTACTTTCTTTGTGGTGAGTAGAGGAGTGGTCTTTTGAGGATGTGTTGATAACTTCATTCTCTTTAGAATGCCCTGGACTGGTAAGGGAATTTATTCTTTGACACCAATGGCTCTAGAGTTAGAGCTCTTTTAATAGCTTCCCATAATTTTAGGGGAGAAAAATCCTTGACAAGACCTTTTCGTGGTTCCAAGTGTCCTTCAATAAAAAACATTCTCTTTTGTAAAATTTTCATCACCATAATATTAATTTTATAGAACTCTACATAAGCACTCATTGTATTCTATTTCTTGATCTTTGAGAACTCCCAATAATATTCTTCTTAATCTTTAAGGTCAAATACATCAATCACTCTTTGACAAAACTCGTCAAATGTTAGTATTTGATCATGACCTTGGATGATTCAGCGATGGTGCCACTGTTTATATGCAACGCCTTCTAAATGTAAGGAGGAAAATTTGATTGTATCTCTTTCCTTTGTGGGGTTGAGAGTGAGATAATTTTGCAACTTTACTAACCAAGCCCTTGTTGTTATCCTATCACTTCCATAAAAAGTAGGTGCAAAAAGCTTGTTCAACTTGTTTTTAAGCTCCTTAATTTCCAACCTCTATATGTTCCACAATCCTTTCTTGTAGAAGGTTCTTTTTCTTGCCATGTAAACATACTTTTCAAAATTTAGGGCTACCCTTACAACATCAAACTGATTCTAGTATTTCTCCATGATTTTATCTTCTTCTTCATATGATTCTTCCAAAGGAGTGATGGAGGTTGTTTCAACTTCTTCCTCTTGCAAAAATATTGGCATCAAGGATTTTACAAGATTCTATATTGTTTCTCCACTACTTGAGACCATTGCATGGGTTTCACTTGGATATTTCTTGTGCTCAACTACTTTACCAACTTACTTATTAGTTCATTCAACTCTCTCTAGCCTTGGTCAAAATTCATAATTATTTTATAAAATAAGTTTCCCCCTTTCCTCTTGTATCATTTTTTTTTTCCTTTACCTCCCTTAATCATATATTCTCCTAATGAGTGTAGATATTCAATGCCCATGCCCTCAACCTATGACTTCTTTTGTTCTCATCTAAGATATATGGTCTCTGTGCCACATGAAATCATAAATCATCAAGATATCTTGTAGGTTGGTATAATATTTTTCTCTAATACCACTATAGTATTCCTAACAACTATTATGAGGGATATCATTTAGGGTTTTTATACTTTCAATTCAATTGTTAAACAAAACAAAATCCTTTAAAACCCTAAATTTTATTCTTAAGGATTTTCTATTGGTTTTTTTTTATTAATAATAGTTTAAAATTTTGAGAAACACAACATTCAGATCAATTGTCAAATTTGAGGCCTATTATACAACTATTTACATAATGACAACCATTGAAAACCTAACAAGTAAGCCTGGAAAAATTGCATTAAAAACTGCTATACAAATTATATAAATGAACGGGGAATGCACTACACTCCAAGACCATGGAGAACCATGAGTCATGCTCTGGCATTAATGCTTTTGCTATGACTTGTAGCTGAAGCCGCATCCTCCTTCCCTTGTTGCCCTATGCAATGTGGATCCCTATGCCTGTTAGCATATGTGCTTGTATTGTTGAAAGCCCCTTGAAATTCATTCAACGCCCCTAGGAAAACCTTTGCCTCTTCTTGCTTACGGAGATGTGTGTGCCCCACCCGTACCTCCTTACTGTAGATAGTCACTGAACCATCATTCAAGGGCCTCTCAGACTTTGACGTAGGGATCTCCAAATGATTGTTCACCTTCGCAACAATATTAAAAAAAGTGAGTCGCTTGTATGACTTAGTAAGTGCCCTCTTGGACCCCTTGAACTTCTCCTCATTCCTAGCCTTCCAGCTATGCCACAAAATCTCATTAGTTAAACAAATCTAAAACAACTTGTAGTCACTTTTGAGCTTCTTATCATTAATTAAAATTTCATTCCACATAAATTTGTCATTTTTGTCCCAAATCACAAGATATTTCAAAATAATTTCCATATCTCTTTTGCAAAAAGACAGTAAAAAAAAATGTGTTTAACACTTTTAGGAGATGTACAAATGGTGCAAGTTTCCACCTCATTAACAATGGATTTGAAAGGAACTTTTTGCAAAACAATAAGCCACCCGAAGTAGTCCTTTTTAGGCTCCTTAATGTTATGCCAAATAGATTGAAAAACGTTATGCCAAACCTTGTTAGGAAGAGAGACATTCCAACAGTTATTCAAGTAATCAATAACAAAGAAATTACAAATTAGAGTTTAATAAATTTTTTGTTGCCTTGATATTCAGAAGGGTGGAATCATCTTTCCACCTGAGGTCATAGGAAAGGTCAAAACTATCAGTAGTATCCATAGGAAATCTCACATTCCTACATGCTTCCAACAGAGTATTAAAGGTTCTACGATTGGAATCCAGGAGGCAAAATTCACCTACCAGGGTATCCCAATCTTTCATCTGGCCATTATCAAGAATGTCCTTAAAAGTATAAATACCTTTTTGAGACCACTTGTTTGCAGAGCAACCTTGAAGAAGGGCAAGCAGTTTGGAGTTATGCTCTAAATTCCACCAGATAAAACTAAACACTTGACATTTGATGTTGTTGTTTATTGTAATTTTGCACAGGTTGAGGTTTACATTATGCTTGATTATATCCCAAACCTTCCAAAGGCTTCTAAAGACAAGAGAACTGGTTGGGGTCATAGGATGTTTGTTGGTGAGAATATCATGTATGGGCAATTGTTTCCATGCCTTAGCATGCTTTGGGGTCGCCAGCTAAATGTTATTTTTGACAAGAACCTTCCAGGGTTCATTACCAACCAATGCTTTTGAAATCCATTTTTCTACCAAGGCAATTCCATGTAGCCTTAAGTCTTTTAATCCTAATCCCCCCTGCTCTTTGCTAAGGCAACACCAGTCCCACTTGACTGCGTGCTTTTTCTTTTTCCCTTTCCCATATGACCATAGAAAGCCCCTGATCTTCTTTTGAATCTCATTGACTTGATAACTACTAAAAAACCAGACATAAGAGAAGTAGATGTTGTAGGATGCAAGGATCTTTTAGAAAACTTGGAGTCTACCAGCTAGTGATAAGTAATGCTTATTCCATTTGTCATTTTTTCTTTCAATTTTGGTTTTTATCCAAATCCACATTTCTTTGAGGCTCGAATTGGCTGAAAATGGAATCCCCAACTATCTAACTTGTTTAGAAGGGCCTCCCCACTGAAATTCATATTTCTTTACCCATTCAAGGGGTGATTCATGCCACCTTAGGAGGATAGATTTAGCCATTAAAATTTTATCCCCAAAGGCTTTGCAGAATATGTTGAGTTTATTCAACAATGAATCCATATTATTTTTTTCTAGAGTCACAAAAATAGTAGTATCGTCAACAAATTGAATATTTATCAAATCATTGTTATTCAGAAGCTTTATACCTTTGACCCTCATTGACAAGTTATTCTCCCTTAGAATGAAGTGTAAGGCATCTGAAGCAATGACAAACAAAGCAGGGGCCAAAGGACAGCCCTGTCTGATGGATCTCCCCAAGTCGATTTCCTCTGAAAGTGCTCCATTCACATCCACTCGTGCCATTGAATCTTTTAGCAGAGTATCCACCATTCTGCAAAAGAGCTTAGGAAACCCAAAGGCCTCTAGATTTTCCCTTAAAAATCCCCATTCAACTCTATCATAAGCTTTTTCAAAATCAATCAGGAGCATGGCAACATCCTACTTAGAATACCTTGCCCATTCCATTGCCTCCCAGTTAGTAATCAAGTTTTCCATGATGTACCTCCCTTTGATGAACCCAGTTTGGGTACTATTGATAAATTTGGGTAGAATGTTGGCCAGTCTATTGGAAATTATTTTAGCCAACACTTTATATGAAACATTTAACAATGTAATTGGTCTCCAATTTCTTATGCATGTTTTATCCCCTCCTTTTGGCAGCAATTTTATAATACCTTTGTTGATACTCCTCCCTAGAGAACCTTTTTCCAGGACCTCATCATAGACCTAAAGAAGATCTTCAGAGATCCATTCTGCAAATTTTTTGTAGAACTCCACGAGTAGCCCATCCCACCCAAGGGACTTGTCATTCTTCATAGACTTGATAACATTTTTGATTTCATTATAGGATATTTTTTCCTCCAGCTTGGAGGTATCCTCCACTGAGACTTTCTTAGGAATGAACCTCTTAGCGAAGTCTCTAGGCTCTTGGCTGCCTTCCCCCCCATTGTCTGAAGCAAGGAGCATTTGGTAGTAAGCCCGAAATTGCAATAAGATTTCCTCCTGGGTTGTGCAGGTCCTACCATCATTGCAAATTTGGTCAATTTGATCCTTGAAGTTTTTCTCCCTTATGAATTTGAAGAAAAACTTGGAGCCCTTATCCCCAAAGTTTAGCCAATTCATTTTATCCCTTACCTTTTCCCCTTGGATCTTATGGGCCTGAGGATCAAGCATTCTTTCTTTTGTTTCTCCTTGGGTCTACCTTGATTGATGTTAAGACTTGCTTTAACAGGATGATGATTAGAGAGAGTGTAAGGGTATACACTTACTTTCATGCCATCATTATTTGGGATAAAGTTGATTAGATCTTTATTGGCATAAAATTTATCCAACCTATTGTAAATTTTTTTGCTCCCTTTTTGAGCATTACACTAGGTGAACCAGACCCCTTTTTAATTCTTCTTAGCTCCTTCCAAAGGGTCAAGGAGCCTAACTTTTTCCTTCATTCTTTGCCAATAAAATTTCTCACTACCCTTCCAACCCATATCAAACCCCTCCCCATTTATCTTCAAGCTACTCAACCATATTAAAATCTCCCCCCATTATCTAGGGGATGCCAGGTAAGCAAGACAACCACTGCCAGAGCTTGATTCTTTCTCTATGGTCATTCGAAGCGTAAATAGAGTAGATACCCACTTTGTCAATACCTTTTTCAATGATGCTCCAAATTGCCCCATTACTATTGGAAAATGTACCTCAATCTTATTGGCATGTAAACTCTTGAAAGGGAAAATCAGTGAGACCCTCTGGAAGTCTTATCAACTAGCAACAGTGTTCTAAACCTTTGAAGTGTTCAAATCGCCAAGACTTTGATTATGTCTTGCCGACGGGAGTCATCGGCAAGACATGTCGATCGCTAGGAGTTTCCCATCTCTTTCCGACTGCATAGATCTCTTGCCGACGTGTTGGTTTCTAATGGTTATTGGGGAGATTTGGGGTGATAGAAGTCATCGGGGAGAGGCATTCACATTTGGAATGACTCATTCCGACAGAGTATGTATCACCGAGGTTTTTCACATAGCCAACATATGACATCAGGAAGACTCTTGGCTGACAGGTTTGCATTCGGTAAGAACTCTTGTCGATGGATGTGGTCTCGCCGACAGGCTGGTGCATTTGATATGACCTCTTGGCGATAACATTCCTCTCTCTAATTGTTCTATGCTCAATATGATGTCTCGCTAATAGCGATGGTCTCGCCAATAGAGCTACATGAATTGAACATCAGTGTGAAGTCTTAGCGATATTGTTTGTCTCGTCGACGGGTATGTTTTCAGTATGAACTCTTGTTGATAGCGCTTGTCTCACCGATAGCTTTGCACGATGAACATCGGTATGACATAAGGTTCTATAAGACTCTTAGCGATAGCGGAACTCTTGCCGATAGATCTGCACAAGCTGGATTTGTGTTCGGTATGACCTATTGCTGATAGCGATGGTCTAGACAATGGTTTTGTAGGGATATCGATGTGATGTATTAGCGATGGAGTGAGTTTGAGCGACATGTTTGAACTCAATATGACTCTTGCCGATGGTGCGACTCTAGCTGATAACAACAGTCGGGTATTGTGGCATCAGGGATACACGACTTAGTGTCTTACTGACATACGATATTGTTTGAACACCTTGACCAAATGACTATCCTATGTGGTTTGTTTTCGACCAATCAGAGAAGCAGAATGTAAATAGTTAGTAGTTGGATTGTTGCAACCATTCCTGTGAGGGAGATGAACAGATTGTGAGGAAAATGACTATGTTGATGTTGGGCAATGGCAGATGACGATGAACAGAGTGTGAGATAACAAAATGTTGCTCGATTGAATACAAATTGTTCTAAGTGAATTCATTGTATGTTTTTGAGAGAATTTATGTACAAGGTTGATCAAGAAATTATGCTACTGTAAATTGACATCAAAAAGTGAAGTCTGTACTCTGTATGTAATTTCATTTACTGTAATACAAAGAGAATTTTCTTGGTTTGGTGGGTTTTTCTCCTGTAAGGGTTTTCCCACATAAATCTGGTGTCCAAATTGTGTATGTTCATTTCTTTGTTTCTGTTATTTCTTTCATGAGTGTCTTAATTGGATTGTAATTGAAAAATTTAAAGCCACCTTTGCATTCTTCCCTAAGGTTTTGGTGTTAGGAGAGTTTGTTCCACACCTAAGCTTTCCTTACAAGTGGTATCAAAGCCTAGAAAGTTGTGTTATCCTTGTGGGTAGGTTGGGTTTTTTGTGTCAATTTTGTTTCAATGGGAGTCTTGTAGAAGTCTCGTAATTTAAATTACATAATAAGATGGCAAGCATGTTAGGAAAGATTGAAATTGAGAAATTCAATGGTAGCAATTTTGAGTTGTGGAAACTCAAAATGGAAGATCTGTTGGTTGATCGTGATCTATGGCTTGCTATGTCTGGAACGAAGCCTACAGGCATGAAGCAAGAGGATTGGGACCTTGTAGATCGAAAATCAAAGGGGCTGATAAGGCTCTATTTAGTAGACTCTATTCTTCTGAATGTTCATGAAGAAAAGAACATCTTCTCTGTGGAAAAGACTAGGAGCTATTTATCAAGGCAAGTCCTTAGTGAACAAGTTGTTATTGAGGAAGAAGTTGTACTCTTTGAAAATGTAGGAAGGGGCATCTATTGCTAATCATTTGAATGCTTTCAACATGTTGATTTCTTAGTTAGCATATGTGGGTGTGAAAATTGATGAGGAAGATCGTTGTATGCTACTGTTATGTTCTTTGCCAAATTCTTGGGATCACTTGGTGATGGCTATTGGGAGTACGACATCCACTTTTAAGATGGAAGATGTTGTTGCTTCTTTGTTATCAGAAGAGATGAGAAGAAAATCTTTTGAGATGGAGAAGGAGGCTCTTGTTGTTAGACGCAGATCGAAAGAAAAAGGCAAGAAGGACAAGAAGTCCAAATCGAAATCAAAAGGGAGATCAAAGTCTCCTAGCAAGAAGTCCAATGTGAAGTGTTGGAATTGTGGGAAACTTGGTCATGTCTGTAAGGATTGCAAAGAGGAGAAAAAGAAGAAGAAGAAGAAGAAGAATTCTTTCAATAATGGTTCTTCTCAAAGTGATGCAAACGCTTTCATTGCAGCCTTGGCACCTCAGGCATCAGATGATGTCTGGATGATTGATTTAGGAGCATCTTTCCACATGGCATCTCATAGAGATTGGTTCACTAAGTATGTAAAATACAATGATGGAAGGGTGTATTTGGCAAGCAATTCATCTCTGGAAATGTTTGGCCATGGAAGAGTCTGAATTCAGTTCCCTGATGGCAGAGTAAAGGGAATTGATGATGTAATGCATATACCAGGTTTGGCTTGAAATCTACTTTCTGTTAGTAAGTTGAACGATGTTGGAGTGCAAGTCATGTATTCTGGAAATGGTTGCAAGATGACTAGAGGCTCAATGGTGCTAGCAAGGGGTGCTCGAATTGGTACCCTGTATAAGCTGGATGCACATGTTGTTCAATGCAATAGTGTATTTGTAAAGTCACAAAAAGCTACTCGTGGAGAAAAAGAGGAAAAATTTCTTGATTGTGCAAACTCTATGGAAGTTAAAATTTCAATGGAAAAGACTATGCTTTGGCATCATAGGCTAGGCCACATTGTAGAAAAAGGTTTAAAAACCTGGTTGAAGGGCTTGATGATTGTAACCTTGAATTCGAGTTTTGTGAACATTGTATATATGGTAAACAACATCGTGTTTCATTTTACTCCATTCCTCACAAATCTTCTGGTTTACTTGATTACATTCATTATGATGTTTTTGGTCCATTGAATGTTCCTTCTTTGTCTAAATCAAGATATTATGTATCGTTCATTGATGATTATTCAAGAAGGGCATTTGTTTATTTTTGAAAAGTAAATTAGAAGTGTTCAGTCATTTTAAGGAATTTAAAAATATTGTGGAAAATCAAATTGGAAGAAAAATAAAATGTTTAAGGACTGACAATGGTGGTGAGTTTTGTTCTGACGAGTTTGAAAGGTACTGTAAAGATCATGGAATTAAAAGACATAAAACTACACCCTACACTCCGCAGCAAAATGGAGTTGCAGAAAGGTTCAACAGGACAGTGATGGAAAGAGCACGAAGCATGCTGAGCAGTGCTAGCTTGGAGGAGAAGTTATGGGCTGAGGCAGTTGCAACAACATGTTACTTGATAAACCGTTATCCTAATTCCTCTCTTGTTGAGAAAACACCTTTGGAAGCATGGTCTGGAAAAAAGCCCTCTCTGAGACACATTCTTGTTTTTGGCTATGAGGCATATGCATATGTGTCAAATGAAAAAAGATCTAAATTGGAAAATAAGGCTGTTAAATGTATTTTTATTGGCTATAGTGTTGGATAAAAGGATACAAGCTTTGGAATTCTCATACTAAGAAGTTTTTGTACAAAAAAAGTGTTATTTTTCATGAGCTAAAGCCTTCTACTTTGGATCTGCAGTCAAAGACAAAATTAGAAAATAAAAATGATGTAGTTGAAATTCCTCCGACACCAGATAAAAAGGAATTGGAAATTCAAAATGTACCCGAATATAAGGAGAGCTCAAGTAGTTATGAGAGTTCTGAAGAAGAACAACCTCAGCCTCAACCTATGAGGAGGTCAAAATGTGAAAGAAAGCAAACTAATAGGTATGGGTTCTCTATGTTAGATTCTACTTGTGCCTATGCTTTAATTTCTAGCACTGATGAGCCTAGGACTATGAAAGAGGCATTTAGAATGTCTAATTCAAACTCTTGGTTGGAAGCCATGAATGAAGAAATGACATCATTAGAAAAGAATGAAACTTGGAGTTTGGTGCCCTTGCCCAAAGGTAGGAAAGTTGTTGGTTGTAAATGGGTATTTAAAAATAAAATAGGTCTGGATGGCAGCGTGGAAAAGTATAAGGCGAGATTGGTTGCAAAGGGGTATTCCCAGATAGAGGGAATTGATTATGGAGAAATTTTTTCTCCTATAGCTAAGCTGATGTCTATCAGATTTCTTTTGTCACTTGTAGCAGCGTATGACTTAGAGATTGAATAGATGGATGTGAAGACAATATTTCTTCATGGTGACCTTAAAGTAGAAATTTATATGTCCCAGCCTAAGCACTTTGTGGAAAAAGGTAAAGAAAATTTGGTTTGCAAGTTGAAAAAATCTTTGTATGGATTAAAACAATCCCCTAGAATGTGGTACCAGAAATTTGACACATTTATTTTTTCATTGGGATTTGTAAGATTGAAATTTGATCATTGTGTGTATTACAAAGTTGAAAATTATTGTGTTCTTATTATTGCTCTCTATGTTGATGATATGTTGTTCATAGGCAATAGTAAGTGATTTTTTATCTAAAATATCAACTGTCTGCAAAGTTCGAAATGAAAGATCTTGGTGCAGCCAGGTATATTTTGGGAATGGAAACAACTAGGTACAGGAAGAATATAAAACTTTGGCTTAGTCAGAGTAAGTATATTAATACTATTTTGGAGAGATTTTGCATGACTGATTGCAAGTAGCTAGTTGTTCTGGTTTTGCAGGGAACGAAGCTATCTATTGAAGACTGTCCAAAATCTCCTACTGAGATGGAGGACATGACCAGAATGCCTTATGCTAGTGCAATTGGTAGTTTAGTGTATGCAATGGTTTGTACAAGGTCAAACATTGCCCAAGTAATGGGAGTATTAAGTCGTTTTATGGAAAATATTGAAAGAACACATTGGGATGTTGTGAAAAGGGTGTTTAGGTATCTGAAGGGCACTTCAGAATATGCTTTGTGTTCCCATGGAAATTTGGTTGAATCACAGAGGACTCTCAACATTCGAGGCTATGTGGATTTTGATTGGGTAGGGGACATTGACAGCAAAAGATCCACTAATGGATATATTTTCATGATGAATGGGGGTGCAATTAGTTGGATGAGTAAGTGGTAGGCTATAGTCACTCTGTCCACTATGGAGGAAAAATACATGGCAGCAACACACGCCTATAAATAAGCAATTTGGTTAAAACATTGGGTTTGATGCTATTTGTTTGGAAAAAAATCATACTTTCCATGCCAAGATGAAACATATTGATGTGCAGTATCATTTTGTATAAGATATGGTGGAGGATGGAAAGGTCTCTTTAGAAAAAGTGGATACTCTAGAAAATGTTGCAGATGCATT
Source organism: Sequoia sempervirens (assembly GCA_007258455.2). NCBI lineage: Eukaryota > Viridiplantae > Streptophyta > Pinopsida > Cupressales > Cupressaceae > Sequoia > Sequoia sempervirens. Next base: position 221,644 of record VDFB02005750.1, on the reverse strand, counting down.
GACGAAACCAGCAAGCACAAACAAGTTCAAGTGGTGTGCCAGCTCGATGGGCCTTAGTGCCCACGAATTTCAGTAGTTTTGTTGTGCTCCAGAGGTGTCAGTAAGATCTTCGATAAGTGGGAGAATGTTGGAAAATGTGCCTCAATCTTATTGGCATGTAAACTCCTGAAAGGGAAAAGTAGGTGAGACCCTTTGGAATTCTTACCGACTAGCAGTTGTGTTCTAAACCTTTGAAGTGTTCAAATCGTCGAGACTTTGATTCTGTCTTGTTGACGGGAGTCATCAACAAGACATGTCGATTGCTGGGAGTTTCCCATCTCTTTCCGCCTGCACAGATCTCCTGCCGATGTGTTGGTTTCTAATGGTTATCGGGGATACTTGTGGTGACATAAGTCATCAGGGAGAGGCATGACCATTTAGAATGACTCATTCCAATAGAGTATGTCTCACTGAGGTTTTTCACATAGGCAATGGATGACATCGACAAGACTCTTGGCTGATAGGTTTGCATTCGGTAAGAACTCTTTCCAATGGGTGTGGTCTCACCGACAAGCTGGTGCATTCAATATGACCTCTTGGTGATAGTGTTTCTCTCTGACTATTCTGTGCTTGGTATTATGTCTCACTGATAGCAATGGTCTCGTCGATAGAGCTACATGAGTTGAACATCAATGTGAAGTCTTAGCGATATTGTTTGTCTCGCCGACGGGTATGTTTTTAGTATGAACTCTTGCCGATAGAACTTGTCTCACCGACAGCTCTGAACGATGAACATTGGTATGACATAAGGTTCTATAAGACTCTTAGCGATAGTGAAACTCTTGCCGATAGATCTGCACAAGCTGGATTTGTGTTCGGTATGACCTCTCGCCGATAGCGATGGTCTGGACAATGGTTTTGTAGGGATATCAATGTGATGTCTTAGCAATGGAGTGAGTCTGAGCGACAGGTTTGAAATCAATACGAATCTTGCTGATGGTGGTGACTTTGGCCGATAACAACAGTCAGGTATTGTGGCATCGGGGAGACACGACTTAGTGTCTCACTAACATGCGATATTGTTTGAACGCCTTGACCGAATGACTATCCTATGTGGTATGTTTTCAACCAATCAAAGAAGCAGAATGTAAACATTAGTTGTTGGACTATTGTGACCGTTCTTGTGAGGGAGATGAATAGACTGTGAGGAAAATGACTATGTTGGGCAATGGCGGATGACGATGAACAGAGTGTGAGATAACAAAATGTTGCTCGATTGAATACGAATTGTTTTGAATGAATTCATTGTATGTTTCTGAGAGCATTTCTATACAAGGTTGATTAGGAAATTATGCTGTTATAAATTGACATCAGAAAGTGAAGTCTGTACTCTGTATGTAATTTCATTTACTATAATACAAAGAGACTTTTCTTGGTGTGGTGGGTTTTTCTCCCGTAAGGGTTTTCCCATGTAAATCTGGTATCCAAATTGTGTATGTTCATTTCTCTGTTTCTGTTATTTCTTTCATGAGTATCTTAATTGCACTGTAATTGAAATATTTAAAGTCACTTTTGCATTCTTCCTTGAGGTTTTGGCATTAGGAGAGTTTTTTCTGCACCTAAGCTTTCCTTACAGTTACAAGGGGAGTTACCATGGTTGGTCACAAAGGGAGTCCATTGCTAGGAGATTAGAATAGCAGCTCCTCCTCTTCCCTTCTCATGCAGCATTGTGATAAAAGAGGAGTTGTTCCAAATAAACTTAATGTTTGTGTCCAACATGAACCCAACAACCTTGGTCTCTTGCAGAAGGACAATGTCCTTCTGCTTTTCAAGATTAAGAAATTTTCTTATAACATAATTCCTATTTGGGGATTCAAGACCCCGCACATTCCAAGATATGAGGTTAAGATTCATTATCACCATTTGCAGGGGCTATCTCTAGTTCCCTCTTGAAGCTTCCAAAAATGTTGGGAAGCTTATCCTCTACTTCTAGTCTTTTGGGATCAGGCATCTAGATTATTATGCTTGTTTTCTTTATTTTGTTCTTGGCTGGCTGAATACTCCCTATATTCATGTAAAGCGAATTCCCATACTTCTTGGGTCCTTCTGGGCCTACCCGTGGCTTAGGTACATGGTTAACTTGCCCAGAGGTGATATTCTCATTGAATCAACATCCTATGACTTCAACCACTTTTACGATGTCACTTTTTAATCCTTTGCAGTTTTTACCTTTTTTAGCATTCTTGATTTTTAAAGAAGTTTTAATTTCTTCTTGCAAACCCTTTTTATCATCAAAGATTACAATTTCACCAGAGGATGCATACTCTTTAGCAACCTCTGCTCTAAGCTTACAAGGAGAGATGGCGACCTGCTTGGGGATAACTAGGGAGGCATCATCAATAGGAGGAATCATGTTGTCAACCAAGTTTGAGGAGGGGTTTACCTTGCATGAAACCACATCCTCTAGCTGCACAATGGAGGGCATTGCCTCAGGTCTGCTCACTACATAGGTAGCAACACATATTTTAGATTTTGAGTCTCGGCTGGTGAAGACACCAGAGGGTTTTTCCCCAATCTTAGACACTAGATCTCCTAGTAATGATGACACCCTATCATCATCAAGTAGGATGCTATCAACTTCCTTGTCCATACTGGGAGTAGGGCATTGAGTAAAGGGCACACCTACCTCAGGCTCCCTATTCAATTCTGAATGCACTCTACAAGCTTATTTTTGTCCTCCTCATTCCTTAGAAATTTATCAATAATTCTTTTCCTAATATCCTTCAAAACAAGTTGTTGGGAATTAAGTTTTTTTAATGTGATCTCAGCGCTAGTCGGTGGTGGTAAAGGATATATTTTAGCACTTACAGGTGACTCAACACCTCTTTGTGGTGCAGAAGAAGCATTATTTGGTTCAACACTGAGGTCAACAACTTTATCAGACAAGACTTCAAAAGTATTTTTAAGATTTAGAGACTTGTGAACAAGGTGAGGGGCTTCAACGCCGGGCTTAACATGAGCCTCACCGACAAGTTTGTTATTAGATTCAACCACAGGAGCAGGCTTTTCACCCATGACTCTCGGGTCGACAACTGACATCCAATTCGACTCGGGTTCATGGTGCACCTCACTGGAAGGTGACACGGGGTGCTCATCATTATTCCTAGGGTACACGGTATCAGAGGAGACTCATGGGTTTCCTCTCAAATTCTCACTTTGCTGATTCTTGTTCATTTTAGCCTTAATAAGCAGGCAATTTCTACAGAGGTGGCCCTCTTTCCTACACAAAAAGCAAGCACCAACAGCTCCCAATACCTCCATAGGGCAAGATATTAATTTACCTTCATCCTCAATCTCAATTTTACCAGGGATTTCTACCCCAAGAGAGAGAAACAAGCACACAGGCATCCAAGTTTGGAAGCACCGCTTTGGTTTCATCAATTCTCATCACTTTTCTAAAAGGGGAAAGTAACAAAGGGATGATTCTCTAAAACTCGGGAGGGGGGGGGAGATCCTTGACCACCACCCAACAAAGGTAGGAGAGTGCGAGCACCTCCTTAACAATGGCTTCTAGAGATTAGGCGAAGGCCCTGAAGGTGCAACCCCCAATATTCCAGTAGGCCTTTGCAAGGGATTTTTCTTGCATTGAGTGTATTTTTAAGAGGATGACAAACAAACCTTTCTGCATAAGTCTACAATAGTTTAGATGAATACCCAATTTAGTAGCCCAAACATTTGCAAACTAGTTATCTAAAAATTTCCTCGTTGGGACTTTACTAGAATCCATGGCAGCCAAAAACATGGTGATATCTTTCATTCTAGTTTTTTCAGACTTTATAACATTCTTTAAATTATCATTAGGGGTAATTTTAGCACTACTAGGGTTTTGAAGAGGAGACTTACCTTCTGCACTTCCAACTGTGTTAAGGTTGCACGAAATTGTCGAGGATTCAATAGTAAACCTAGCCTCCATAGGAAAGATAGGCCCTTCCTCTTGCAAAATTTATTTGAAGGTTTTCCCAGAGTTATCTAGAAAAGGCATATTGCTTTCCTTATTTACAAGAGGTTCGAGGCGGTTTGTACCCCCGCCCCTTAAAACCATTAAAGAAACAAGGGTTACGAAATAAAACAAAGCATGCAACCAAATTCAAGAATAAAAAAAGGAAGGCCAACTCGAGCGTAGAAATACATCAAAAACAAAACACATCGGAGGCAAAGACAGAGGAGAATGCACAAGGGGCACGAGGGTACTTACACTCTCACAAACCTTTACTTGGGGAGGGCCCGGCCTCCCCTGCCCAACTGCCTGGCAATAGTCGACCCCTTCGCACACGCTACCACACCAACAACCCACTGCAAAGTTCTCTGCGCAACCCCAATTTTCCTCTTGGACACTTCTAACTCAAAACTTCGAATAAATCTTGATAAGTCATGTGTTCACAAATTTCCAAACATAGATGAAGAAAAGACAAAGAGAAAGTTCAATAAATCTCTTGACTTCAATAATAGAGTTCATGTCTTACATTTAATTATTTCATACAAGGAAAAATGGCCACCATAGTAGCAAGTATAATAGTTGCAATAGTAATGAGGGAAACTCAAAAATTTACTTGAAAATTCATCGACAACAACCTACCAACAAGTTGAATGCAACACAAATGAAATTTGTAGTTAAGGATTCATGTTTTATCTTTTAAAAAAATTACCTTGTGGGGACCTAGAATTCCGTCCTTACTCGTATGAACTAAAAGAGTTTCCATCCTCTAGTTCATTGTGGATCTAAGGGTTTTCATCCTCAAATAAAACACTCTAAATAACATGTGTCTAAGCAGTAAATATTAAGATTTTTGGTAACAAATCCCTTGAACTCCTCTATAACATTGTCAAAATTTAATGAAACACCTAATTTGTAGTCAAAATGGTTCATGCATAAATCAATAGTTGTAATATGTGATGGCTCTAGTAATTGCAAGGTTGCAACTACCATATTAAATGAAATGGTGTTGTATTCTACCACTCACACTACAAGTACCCATTAATTTTCCAAATAAAATATGAATAATATTTTTAAGGTAGGAAGACCACCTCAAAAGAAGTGACGAAGTCAGAACTACATTAATGGAATCTCGAGGTAGTGTAGAGGAGTAGACAAGGGGAATTGAACAAAAAGTAAAAAGAATCAAAGTTTGGGGTTTGAGGTGTCATTGATTAGGAATCAAGAATTCAAGGAGTTAGGGAGAAGCATGCTTAATCTTATCGAGAGAATTATGAAACCCAAAAAAATGAATTAGGAATACGAGCTCAAACAAAACACTCGACACTTAGGAAGATGGGGGAGAAAAGGAGAAAATTACTATTTTGGATTACTTAAAAGAAAGGAATGGGTCTCGTATTCCACATGAATTACTTTAAGAAGGGACATAAAATTTGTAATCTATTCCCTACTACAATTACTTTATCTTCCCTAGTTTTATTGCTTTTGTGATACGTTGATGCATTTCAAGGAATTAGATTGGTAATGATCATCTTTCTATTTTGTAATTGTATCCATTTACCTTCATTTATTATTGCCCTTACTTTAGTCGATTCTTCTCTTCTCTTACCTTCTTGTATTGGGGTTATCTCTTCATCTAGAAAGAAACATAAGACTTCTAAAAGCATTTTATCGCTTAGAATTTGGTTGTTGTCCTCTATTTTAATTAAGACAACTTTGATAGGTTTTTTGCTCTTTTCTCTTGACTTTCCAACTCTCTATAGTATAATGACATTCAAATAATTATAAAAAATTTTGAACTTAAACTTAATGTAATATTCAACGATGTAGAATTCCAATATTAATTAATTAAATGTCATTGGTTCTTGCTTATGGTAGAGATTTATGTTTTTGTAAAAATATATTGGTTTGTTTTGATATATATACAAAATAAAAATTATGTTAGCTTTTAATGCTCATTGATTTTATACATTTCAAACAATTTTTTTCCTTTTTTTCCTATTTGTGCAAAACCACTTTTGTGGGTATTCTTGCTTTTTAATTACTAATAATGATTGGAAAAATATTTAGGGTGAATTCATCTTGAGTGCAAGTTTACCATTTGGTTCTACGGGGGATGAAGATTCATTTTTTAATATGTTAATTATAGGAGTTGAATTTTATAAATTAGTGGAGGCTACATGCTCACTTCATGGTGTGGTTTGTTACTTCTACAAATACTTGTCATTTTATAAAAACACAATTGAATAACTCTACATATTTCACTCTACACATGTTGTATTCAAGCTTGATTTTCTATCTAAGATAGATAACTCAAAAAAAATTGCACCATTTTCTTATTTTATATTTCATAAATATAAAAGGATTTTATACTTAAATTTGTAGGGCATGTTAACACTTTTTAATGGGATCTCCAATTACTATTAAAATAGATCCTTGAGTTTATTTCACATATTTGTCTCTTTTTTGCTACTTGGCTTAATCTATGTGTACAAAAATCTATAAAGTAAAAAATATTTAGCATGCTTTGATCTTTATTATTCTTCTTGACTTCTTGATTTTATTAACTTAATATTTTCCTTTATGACAAGGATGGATTTCTTGTTTATGTGACAAGATGTTAGCCAAATAGGTACAAAAAAACAAGGCTAAATTCAAACTAAATTGACACATCAATTTTAATAGTCAAAGTAAAATGTCTCCCATTTGCAAAATGGAGATAGTAAGAGTCCAAGTAATACCTCCACATAATATAGAAAAGCATGTAAAATTTGTTGAGAAAAGGATCACCATTAATATTCTGCTATGAATGGTATTATGGGAAATGTTCAAGAAATAAATAGTACATGTGCCAAATAATGTACTTTTAATACCACCTTAATGTTCTTGTTGTTTGCAAGAAGAAACCTATGGAATATTGAATTTTTTGAGAGGTAAAGATTTTTTTGTGTAAGGTTAGTTATACTAGCATTGGTTTTGATATTATTAATATACAAACTTTTTTAATTATAGACCCTTGTTACAATTTTTTATCATGAATTTCATAAAAATTGTTGGATATTCTTGTTTTGTCTTAGCCATGTCTAGTAATGAACAATAAAGCATTCTAGTGATTATTATGAGAACAAATTACAAAAATCATTTAATTATTTTTATGCTCTAATAATTTAATTTGGGGCCAGAGACAATCTTCCCCATGGATAACTATTCATATAAGAATTCAATTAAGTTATAGCACATGCAAAATCCATTTACAAAAGAATGCAAAACATAATAGAGATAGGGACACATAAATAAATAAATAATATTTCATATATTTACATTTTACATGGATATCCTCTAGAAAGGTTTGATCTTATTTATCTTTTTCCTATGTGATCATATGTATGCCTACAAATTACCTAATAACTTTGTTACAAACCTTTTTACATGTCGTTTACAAAGAGTCATGTTACAAAGAATAAATTTTTTTGGTAAGTTGAACCACCTTCTCAATAAATGAGATGATTTCGTTGATTAGTTTTTCATTCCTAGTAGTTGTGGAGTGTGACCAACTATTGATTTGTCCTTGGTGACTAAGAAAATTACTCGACATTTTGATAGCCTCATGGGTTCCAACTTGGTTATCACACTCATAGTTTTATGTGGCTACAATATGTCACACTAAAAATTATGTACATGACTATAAAATCACTTGCAACATGATGTAATGCTCATGCCTACAAGTTGGACATTACAATTTTTTTAGAAAGTGTATAAGATCATACTAGAGATTTGGGAGAAACTATGGTAATATTGGTGAAGGTTGGTGAAGGAAAATTTGTGGAAGGGACTACCACTTTACATAATGTGTTATGTTTTTACTAGAGCATGTGTAACATTATTGGAGAGGATATGGATCTTTGTGTTCCATAAATCATCTAGGAGTTGCTCTATTGTACCATATACTCAAGAAGTATCCTTGTAGTTTTTGCAAGTCATGAAAATGGTCCATGTGTTATTGCATGTACTTTATTTAGTAAATCCTATTAGATTAGTCACCCTCCTAGTGAAGCAATATCTCCAATTATGTTGAGACCATAAAGAAAGTGTATAGAATCATGTTTTATTTGTTTCTTTACAAACCAATTTTTTTTTTTTTAGTTGATTGTCCCTAAAAATGTGCATAAATGGAGAAGAGCTCTTAGTGAGCATGTTTTATCAATATTTTCTCTTTATATATCACAATGGGTCAATTTGCAAGTGGAGATGAGAGGTATAATGCTGAGTATACATTTCCATATGGCACAATCATATTTTGGATTAGTGTAACAAGTGTTGAGCATGATTTTATTAGGAAAGGTGTCTCAACCTTGCTCTTATTGATAAAATTACAAAAAGTACTATTTTTAGGTTAAAAAATAGAAAAACTCAAATTTTGGGCTATAGAGTTGAATTTTGGAAAGAAAAAAAACATATTGGGTTGTTTAACACCACCAAAAGCGGTGCTTGTTGTGTAGCACTCTTCAATATCTACATTTTTTTAAATATGCCCAATCCTCTCAAATCAAAAGTTATGGCCTCCAAAAGTTTGCATAGGAAATGTAAAGAGGTGTTGAACACATAAAGATATGTAGCGAGGAGTCACACTTGTTGACCAACTTATGTTGTGTATTATGACACATCATAAGGAACATTTGGTTGGAAATAATGGAACCAAAATGAATGCCTGATTTGGGGAGTGGAGCATAATTAGGTTATGAAATATGGAAAGAATATTCTATCTTGATATTTGGGTGTTGGATTTATAAGCTAAGGATTTGGGAATCACTTTTTGGGTAGTTTCAACTTATAGTTTTCTAATTACCATTTTATGGTTTCATGTGTTGTATCAACAATATGTTAGGTTCTTGAGATGGAGGTTGTGTGTAAATTTTTATAGATATTATTAAGTTTCCAAAATCCTTTCAAATATCTAATTGGTGATACTCTTATAAAGCTTGCTCTGCAAGTGTATTGTAACTATGTTATTTATTAAATAATACATTGGGATAATTTAGAGTGGGTGGTTATTCTCTTGAAATGGTTTTATATACGTGCACTTTTGTTATGGCATATGATTGAATTTATGTGTATATGCGTTTCTTCTTTTTGTGATTATTAATGTATTAAAATTTACACAACACTCTCCTCGTAATTATATTATAGAAAGTGTTTTCATGTACCATTATTCCTTTCAATAAAGGTAACAGATGAGATAGGACAACATATTACTATGACAAGTGTCACAATCATATTACATGAGATACAAAAAGATATATATGCTAAGTGTTTTACTAGTAAACTTAATAACCTAATTGTGAATAAGTCCGAAAAAGGAACTAGTTGAGGAATAACCCCATTCACACCTACACTTTGTGTAGATATTTTTTAGTCACCAAGATGCACCTACTCCTTTGGTAACTCTTGCTCAAATATTACTATGAAGTTAAAAATTTGTTGGTGAAGTGTGAAAACAAGAGATTGTGAGGCCTTTTTAATAATTTTCATAAGGAATTTGAGTTGGAAATACAAAATGTGAAGTTCAACAAGAAATTGAAGATGGGTACACTCACAATTTGAAGATGTGATAAAAATTAAAGTTATAGTTCTATAATTATAGTTTTTATAATCAAAGTACACATCCATTGGAGACTCTACCTTGCATTTTCTCATCCTTCACAATGCACACCCAACTTGATGTGTTTTCCACCATTGGTTTGTATTGCAAAGGAAAAGTATTATATTTTTTACTTGCCCTTCGAACACCCATAATGTTCTTCCCATGAAATTTATGGTGCACTAACAAATTAAATCACAATAAACTTAGGTTTACAATAGGCAATATGAGGAGAGAGCATAATGGTGGAAAGAAAAATCATTTCTACGAAAGCACTCAAGATCATATCATAATAGAAGTGTGGATCCCTGTTCATTAAGTTTTATGTCAAAATAATCTACAGCATCACCAAAAATGTAATGTCATTTAAGACTATAATTAAGCAAATTGTAAGCTTGAAAGTGCACACTCTATGATATATTTTATTGTATTTGCACTCAAATAAGTTGTTGTTGTTGTGGGTGTGTTTTAGATCCTATTTTTCATCTTTCCTAGTTTAATCCTACTATGCATGTGTTACATTGTCTCCTTTCATGTGTTAAATCATTTTTTATGTATCATTTATTTTCTTTTGAACCTTAGTCTCAACGTTCTTCCTCTTTGCATGTCCTATTACCCTTCACCTTGTCACCTTTATATCACATTAATAAAATAATTTAATTAAATAATATACCCTAATCCTAATGCAACAACAACCTATAAGCTTATAAATCTCTTAGAGATTAGTGATCACCACCCTTAAATGGAAAACCTTTCTACAAAGTGTTCTTCTAAAATCAATCCTTTTTAAACCTCATGACTTCTCCTCTATGGTGAGAAAATGACTTGTAGTCAATTCCTTGCATCCAATAAAATTTAAATTTTTTCAATTGATTCATCTAATTCTTATTGATAGGACCTTTCCATGTTTTCAACTCAAATTCCAAATGAAAATTTTGAAAAAGGCCTCACAATCTATCATCTTAATAGTACACCAAAAAAATTGAAACTTCACAACAATATTTGAGCAAGAGTTCCTAAAGGAGTGGGTGCATCTTAGTGCCCACATAATATCTACACATAGTAAGTGCAAGTGTGAATAGGGTTATTCCCAACTAGTTCCTTTCTATGAGCTATTCACACTTAAGTTCTTAAGTTCACTTAGGGCACACTTAGCATATCTATTTTTAATCTCATGCAATATGATTGTGACACTTAAAATAATCCTATTTTTTCCTATCTCTCACCTTTCCTTTATTAAAATGAATTAAGGTACATGAAAACACTTCTTCTGCTAGAATTCTAAGGAGAGTGTTGTACAAATTAAATTTGTTAACAAAAGAAGAAACACATATAAACATAAAATAAATAATATAACATAACACAAGTTTACACAGGGAAAACCCTTTTGAGAGAAAATCCCCACAAGCCTAATGTTTTACTCAATAAATAACACATTCACAATACACTTGCAAATAAAGCTTCACGTGAATATCATCAACTAGAGATTTGGAAGATTTTTGGCAACTTAACAATATCTATAAAATTCTATACACAACCTCCATCTCAAGCACCTAATATATAGGAGATAAAATATATGAAATAGTAAAATAATAATTAGAAAACCATGAGCTATAACCACCCAAAAAGCGGTGCCCAAATCTTTAGCTTCTAAATCCAACACCCAAATCTCAATATGAGTATGCAGGTTAAAAAAAAAAAATCCTTCCACCTATCATAACCTTGATATACTCCACTCATCAAATTGGCCTTCTATTTTGGTCCCATTATTTCCAACCAAATATGTCATACTATGTGTCATGACATGCATCATAAGTTTTTCAACAAATCTAACTCCCACTTACATCTCTTTTATCTATCAAACACATTTTTATATTTCCTATATAAAATTCTAGAGGCCATAAATTTTGATTTGGAGGCTAATTGGTCCTTTTTTAAATTGTAGAGATTGAAGAAACCTATGCATTAGACACACTCCTTGGAAATAACAAAAAACTCAAAATATTTATTTTGGCCAAAAATCAACTCCATAGCCCCAAAATTGAGTGTTTCTATTTTATAACCCAAAAATTACACTTTTTTGTACTTTTAACTTAATGACAAAGGTTAAGACACCTTTTTGTCATTTTCTCAATTATCAATAAATTGAAGAGAAAAGGGAGTATCTAATTATTAGGGGTTGAGAGGCCCATCAACTTATAACACCATATGAATTTTATGTACTTACTCTATTTGTTATTGTATATGCAACATTATGCAAAGTGAAATTTTTCTAGCATCACCCTTCCATCCTCTACCACCTAAAAAATGTTATTGGACATCAATATTCTTCATCCTCATATAAAAGGTTGGGTTCTTTATTATAGAACCACAATGGCTCCTACCTATAGTCCAACATATGAACACAATCTCTTAAGCTAGATGGTTTCCTTACAAATATGAGGTGATGCCATGTACTCTGCTTCTATAGTGGAAAAAGTGACCACAACTTGTCTCTCACTCATCTAACTGATTACACCACCAAACACAGTGAAAACATATCCACTAGTGGATCTTTTATTGGTTGATCTCCAAAAAAATTGAATTAAAAAATTCATGAATACAAACTAAATGTTTGTCCCCTTTAAGTTAACCATGATAGCATAAAAAATAATCACAAGTACCTTGTAAATACCTAAAGATCCTCTTCACTACATCCTAATGCACTCATTCAAGATTAACCATAAATCAGCTAAGCACTTCCTCTACTTGGGAAATGTTTGGTCTTTTGTAGACCATAACATGTGTCAAACTTATGTATGCACTAGCACAAGTTCCTCTACTCATATGCCTTGTCTCATTGGAAAAATTGGGCATTACTCAAAAAATACCTTTGTCCCCATCATATATTTGATATCTTAAAATTAGTCATATTAAACCTCTACAACACCAAGTTCACATACTAACTCTGGCCCAACCAAAATGTTCTATTCACTTTATCTCTTTTAACCTCCATCTGTAAGACGTACCTACCTGCCTGTAAGTCCTTAATCTCGAATTGTGTTAAAAGTTGAGACATCAATTCAAAGATCAAACCTAACCTTCCCCATTATTTATAAATAACATATCATCAACATATAATGCAATAACAATAACATTCAATCACCATCCATCTTATAGTGGATGCAGTAAATTTATTTGGATCTAAAAAATTTCAAACTTAACATATAGAATCAAAATTTTGGTATAACACATAACACAAAAGAATCAAACTTTTGGTACCACATATTATTAGATTACTTAAGACCATACAATGATTTCTTCAACTTACAAACCAAATATTCTTTACCTTTATTAGTGTGATGGTCTAGTTGTGTTATATAAATCTCTTCCTCCAAATCACCATGAAGGAATGGTGTCCTTACATCCATTTTCTCAACCTCAAAATCATATGATACAACAAGAGATAATTGAAATTAAATGAATATCATCTTTCTTATTAGGGATAAAATATTGCCATAATCTATTCCATGAACTTGTGAATAACCCTTTATAACCAATCTCTCCTTGTATTTCTCAACACTACCATGAAACCTTATTTTTATTTTAAATCTCCATTTGTATTTGTGTGTATGAATAATGTGAGTTCATAGGAAAATAATACAACACACCAATGAAACATTATATTAGAGAATTCAAATAATAATCAAATCAAAACAACAAACTCTCTAATGGCATCTCATTGTCCTCTATCTCCAAGGATTCTTCAAGTCATTTTTGCTCTTAGATTGTTTGTGCACATGACTTTCCAAATGACAACCTAAAGAATGAGATGTTGGAAATGCAAGAAATATTCCTACATGATTGATTGCTAAACTAGCTATAAGTGATGTGCAAAGATTAAGATGCTGCTATGATATTGATAATGAAAATGATGCAATTAAACTATTGTGATTAAGATGGAGCTAATGGTAATTCCATGATAAATCTGCTTGATACTATAATGCAAGTACTAAAATGACAATGCTAATGAAATTTTTGCAGGGTGTAATTATGCTCATCTCTCTATATATGAATTGCTATAAATGAGACTCTATTTATAGATTTTCCAAGGCATAAGCTTACGTGGCAAGAGTCAACAGTTTGGATTCAATTTGGAGAGATGGATAATTGAAGGTGAAGAGGTTAGAGAGAAAAGGGGAATGTGTTCCCTTTAGAAGAACAAACTACCAAGTGTGAAGAGGAATCAAATGAAGATGAAAGCAAAGTGTCTCAAATTTGTTAGAATTTGTTGAGGATAAATGCCATATTAAATATTGAAAATATTTAATTTCATGAGACTCGTGATGAGGTGGAAGGTGAAAGAAGTTAGTAGAAATGTGACTAAATTTGAATATAAAATTCAAATTTAATAAGAGGAAGTTAATTAAATAAAACAAACTAATTAAAGTTGTTTATTTAATTAAGACATGAAGAAAATGATTTAAAATAGGAAGAATTAGGGAAAATGAACTATATAAATAAAATTGTCGATTCATTTATAAGTAGAAGAATTAAAGATTTATTAATTAAATAACTTGTATTTAATTAATTTTCTCCAGACCAAATTTGAGTGTATACATATTTCCCCTCTTTGAAGTGATGTGTTTGTGACACATTGCTTCAAAGAAAAAAATGTTGATAGTGCTAATAAAAATTTCAATATGCCCCAGACGTTGATTTTCAAGCGATGATGCGAGTATGCCCCCTTGGGAGATAAATCGAGAATTTTTTGAATTTTTTTATGATTTTCTGATGATTTTCAAATTGTATGATGTTGAAATGATTTATCTCCCGATAAAGAAGAATGATCTTGCTAGTTGATTAATTGATGCCTTTGTTGAAAAATAAAAATATTCCCACTTAATTACCCTCTTACCCCTTTAAAAGATTAAAAGATGAAAAAGTGGGCTCATTGTAATTCATTTGCAATTGGAGATTTGAGTTGATTGAGCATTGGTGCAAAATGGTGATCCCATACCAACCCCACTGATTCGAGCATGTTCGAAAACACAACCGCCCTGCTCTGTATGGACCTCTGGAACGTACCTCGACAAACCTCATTTTGAAATTTGAATGTGTTTTTGGTGCATTTTTCAAGTTTTGAATTCTGCAATTTGCATTTTGGTGCATATGAGGCCCGATTTAGAGCATAGACTTTCTATTTTAGTGCATAGAGTGAATAAGCACATTTGTTTCATGATTTAGTGCACAGGTTTAATGGTGTAGCGCATGTAGTTATTTAGCGCATTTATGTCTTGATTTAGCACATCGGTAGAATTGTTTAGCACATATACTAATTTAGTGCATCGATAGAATTATTTAGCGCATATACTATTTTAGCACATTTGTGTTGTAAAATTGTGAATCTAATGACTGTTATAGTGCATTTGGGTTTCTTGCACATTTGTGTTGAAAAGTGGCGCATTGATGGATTTTGATGGCGCATCCATAGATTTAGTGCATCGATACCAGAGTTAAATTTTGTTGATTGTTCTCGTTGTTTTTGGATATTTGATGATCGTGTTAGCCATTTTTTTATGATGTTTGATGGTGTTTGATGATTGACCTCATTATAGGTGAGAGTCAATGATAGGATAGATGATGATTGACCTCATGATAGGTGAGGGTCAATGATAGACGCTTAATGAGATTTGATCAAAATCTCAGTAGAGCTGATTAGATTGATTGATAAAATGTTGATTTGCAATATGTCATGATTATAGGAGGATTTTAGAGTTCTTTTGACTTGGGAGCGCTTCCCAAAGACTTGGGACATGATTCCACATCTTGTGTAGGCCAATTTGGATATCGTTGCATGTTGTGGTTTATCATCTTTGATTGATATGCCCTAGTATAGGATTGATAGGGGACTATTAACTAATTTAGCTAAGAGGTGGCATAGTGACCACAACATTTTCCATCTAGCCACCAAGGAGATGACAATTACTCCAGAGGATGTGTACCAGGTATTGGGGATTCTCGTGGTTCGTGAGCTAGTTGTTTATGATCACATGGAGCAGGGTGGTACCAATGCACTGAGGAGGATTTTTCATGATGACGAGATTAGCGGGTATGAGATACCATGGTAGGAGATGGTTGATTCATATGAGCCCTTACCATGTGTTCTAGTTGGATTTTTTGGAGGTTTCCTATGTCCCAACCGTAGGTCGAAGGGACTATCCATTGGCTATGGTCGGATACTAGAGAGCATGATTACATAGGGGATCAAATACGCATGGGGTTCTTGCATGTTGGCTCATTTGTATCATGATTTGCATCAGGTGGTATATCTTGGAGCTACGAGTCTATCAGCTGGAGTGACATTGCTTCAGATTTGGGCTTGGGAGCACATAGTTGTTACTCAGCCTGTGGCGGATAGAGATCGTTTAGTTGGCAGGCCATATGTCTTTGGATACATAGGTCCAATTGTCCAGCACAAGCTGGGAAAATTGGAGTATTAGTGTCAAGTTTTAGATGATCTAGTGACAGTCACATGGCGACCATACTTGGATTGTGAGCAGTGGCCCGAGGATGATATTGAGATGCCATATTTTTTCACCTTGAGGTACTTGATTGGACGGACACAGTTTGTTATTGAGAGATTCCTGCTCATGAGGGTGCTTTGCTAATATGGAAGAGTTCAAGTTATGCCCCAGGGAGTAGCATTATATGCACAAAGATTACAAGATATTCTAGAGAGGGGACCCACACAATCCTATGATGCAGCTTGTGAGGAGTATTTTGGGTTACAACCACAAATATGGGATTACTGTCCAAAGATTTTAGATGCTTTGATGACAAATGATTATGCTCAGTATTTCTTCACACATGCTTTCTCGAGGATATCTCGTCCAGATGAGCCAGTACTAGCCTTCGATGATGATGAGAGGGCACCACTAGATGCACCGAGGCAGAGGAGGGATGGGGGGGATGAAGGAGAGGAGGGAGATGGTAGGGATGGTGGGGATGATGGCAAAGATGGTGAAGATGGAGGAGATGGTGGAGATTCAGGTGGCAGACCGATACTAGATATTAGAGTACCTCAAAGGAGGAGATCTTTGGTTCCATCAGGACAACAACAAACAAGGCCATCATAGATTCAATTTCGTGTACCCTCTCATCAACATTAGGCACAAATAGACACCTTACAAGCACATGTGCAGAGCTTACAAGAACAAATATCTCAAGCACAGGCACAAATTGCCTCTCTGATAGCAAAGAGATACCATGAGATAAAGATGTGAGTAGGTAGAGGCCCTAGCTGAGAGGTTACAGAGAGTGTTTGAGGGGACCACTATAAGGGATATGCTTAGGAAGGTTCAACATTCAGCCAGAGAGGTCGAGTACTATAGGCTATAGTATTATGAGGTAGTTCATGTAGAGCGGTGTGCCCCAAGTTATGCACAGTTCGTCAATACCAAATCAGATCAGAGTCATTCTCAGACTATGTGTAGGGGTGTGACTGGGCCACCTCCTAGAGATCCAGGTACAGGTCCATCTGGTGATGCAGCAGGAGGCACAGTGAGGCTAGCAGTGTCTGGGTGGAGCAACACATAGCTTTGGTGTTCAAATTTGATGTATTGAAATTCAATGTATTCACTTGTTCAGTTAGGGACTTAATGATATTCTGCCATTTTGATGATGTATCTCTCCATGTTTTATGATATCATTGTACACTTGACATCAATTATTTTGAGATTATATAAGATGCAACAGACACTTATTTATCTATATGTTCTCTATATGCTTTTGTGATGAATGTTTATGATGGATGCATTTGATTTCCATTCTATATGTTGTGTGATGCCTATATATGCCATGGTTGTGTATGGATGCAATGATGATGCATGTATTCTGATGCTATATTCTTTATGGATGATGTTATACTATATGGGATGGATTTGATTATGAAAATGAGATGCGATGCACCTTATTTTGTATTTTTCTAATGCAAATGTATGATCTAATGCATGGATAGATGTATGATATGATAATGATTATGCAACTATATGTAAATGATCTTGTTTTTGTTAATGTCAAATGTACTTAATCTTTTAATGAGAGGGATAGAATCATTTTGAAATTTTCCAGCCTTGGAAAATCTAAAATGCAGATGCAAAACTAATATGGATGCAATCTATCTTAACCTTGCAAAATCTTAATATGCAATGTTGTCATCTTGCCAGTTGACTTGTTGTGCTTGGTATCATCATTAAGCTTTTAATATGTTGAAAGTTAGTACAAACATCAATGGTATAATTAGACCATGATGACCCAAGTACAACTTCCATTGATTTTTTAATATTGCAAGGTAACACAAGCATCTAGACATAATTGAACTAAGATGACCTGAGTATTGCTTGCATAAAACAGACAAGAGTTCATCTTTTTCCTATGCGAATCTGGAATTTCATCAATGATACTTTGTAGAGCACGTCCCACGACAAATTTACATAGTAGTAATGATTAACTCACATACAATAGACAAAGAAAAATCATACTCCATCCTAGCTTCTCTAGTCTATGACATCCTCTAGTTGCTTCAGAGAAATGATAACAAAAATCAAGATACAACAGTTGAACATTCATGCTAAAGTGATTAAACCATGATTTAGAAGAACACCATCCAATTAGATTTTGTTTTTGATTGATCATGCTATTGACTTGGATGGTTGGTGTTTAAAATTTGTGATGGATGTCCAATGTTGAGTTTCTGTTGTGATTGTTGTGTTTGCTACGTTGTCTAATTGTTGTTTGTCTATTGTTTTAAGCTCAAAGCAGATTGCCCCTAGTGAGTTCAGGATTTTCCCCCAGCGAGAAACCAACCATTTATTGTGAATATGCACAATGATCGCCAAACTAGGATGAGACATGACCACAACACCCAGATACATGAGGTTCGTAAGATGGAAAAACATAATGGTAGAAAAAATAGACAATAGACACATGCTCCAATAGATGGAAAAGCTAATCTATCACAAATAACGCTTGTTGCTAGGTTTTCACTACTTGTTTTTATTGCACTTTTTTTTATTTTATGATTTTTTTGTTGTCACTAAGACGCCTGTTTGCCAGGTTTTCATCAAGGTAACAATTTTTTTGATTTTTCACTCTTTTTGTATTTTTTCCTTTTTTACTTTTTAATTTTTCAACTTTTTTCTTTTTTTGTATTTTTCAACTTTTTGAACTTTTTTTTTGGATATTTTGACTTTTTTTTGCTTTTATTGGATTTTTTACTTTTTTTGGTTTTTTGACCATGCACTGGATGAGTTATGTGTAAAACTTCTTGAGATGAAGGTTGTTGATAGGTTCTTCAAATAGGTCCCCTTCGATTGTAGATAACTAATATGCTCCTGATCCATATACTGATACAATGACAAAAGGACCTAGCCAATTAGGTTCAAATTTTCCCTTCTTTTCTTGATCCTATTGATTGTGAGGATTCTCTTTTAGGACCAAGTCACCAACCTGAAATGTTCTTGGTTTGACCTTGTGATTATAGCTCCTTGACATTCTTTGTTGATAAGCTTTTAGATGATCAACAACATGTTGAAAACGTTCATCTAACAATTCCAACTCTTGTAGTTTGGATACTCGATAGTCTTGCTCTGAAATGATTCCTTTCAATGATACCTGAAGTGAGGGTAACTCAAACTCAATAGGTAAGATGGATTTTGATCAATACACAAGAGCATATGGTGTGGCTCCTGTAGGGGTGCAGATGCTAGTACGGAATGCCCACAAAGAAAGGTTTAGTTGAACATGTCAATCACGTCTAGCATCGTTGACAGTTTTCTTCAAGATTTTCAAAATGGTCTTATTTGAGGCTTCTGCTTGGCCATTCCCTTGAGGGTAATATGGTGTGGAAAATTGGTGTTGGATATGGATTTTTTCACAAAGTTCTTAGAAATATTAGTTTTTGAAAGGTCTACCATTGTCAGTGACAATGGAGCTAGGGATGGCATACCGACAAACAATGTAATTCGGGATGAAGGAGGCAATTTTTTTACCAGTGATGGTGATTAACGAGACAAATTCAATCCACTTTGTGAAATACTTTGTGGAACTGTGATTATGAATTTACGTCCATTAGAGGAAGATGGATTAATCTTACCCACAAGATCAAGTCCCCATTGACAGAAAGGCCAAGTTGATGTGAATGGTTGTAGCTCATGCGTCGGTGCATGTATGAGATTTCCATGGACTTGACACTTCTTGCACTTCTTCACAAATTAAAAAGATTCTTTCTCCATGTTCGGCCAATAATATCCCAAGTGTAGGAGTTTCTTAGCTAGAGTAAGACCACTTGAATGAGCACCACAAATACCTTCACGAACTTCTCATAAAGTTGTTTCAGATTCGTTATGTTCAAGACATCAGAGGAGAGTACCATCGAGACCTTGTTGATAAAGTGTATCAGCTATCAAGGTGTGTCGAGTTGCTTAACGAATAAAGTTGCATTTTTGGTTTTGGGATAGATCAGGTGGAAGGGTATTTTCTCTCAGATAGGTATAAATTTTCCCATAGATGGGAGAATCAACATTGACTAGATGGTATATGACTTGGGATTCAGGATTGTCGTATGCAGGATTAAACAATTGTTCCACCATGAATTCATAATGACTTAATTTTTCTGTTATTTGTAACAGAGAAGAAATGGTTGCCATGGCATCTACAACTTTGTTGTTTATTCTTGGAATTTTTTCAAGCTTGATCTCAACAAAGTATTTCTTGAAGTCATCTACCATTCTCTTGTATAGCATCAACTTTTCATCTTTTGTTTGATAATCATCATTAACCTGATTGATAACTAATTGAGAGTCTCCATAAACTTGTAACTCTGTGATTTTCTATTCCACTGCTACCTTGATACCAATGATTAGTGCTTCATATTCGGCCATGTTGTTAGTGCAAGGAAACATCAACCTGTAATATTTTGGGATAGCGTGTCCTTGAGGAGTAACAAATAGGATTCCAACACTTGATCCATGTTGAGTGTAAGACCCATCAAAGTATAATATCCAACGTTGTGTTGTTAGTGTGAGGACATTTGCATATGGAAATTCAATGTGCATGGGATGGTCATCTTGCAATGGTGCTTCAACTATCTGGTCTGCTATTGCTTGGACCTTGATTGCTCTTCTATCCACATACTGAATGTCAAATTCACTCAATATCATCACACACTTTGCTAATCTTCCTGTTAAGTTGGCTATGATGTGTAGATATTTTAATGGATCTATCTTGGCTATTAGTTTTATGGTATGTGTTAACATATAGTGTCACAATTGTTGAGTAGCAAACACTACTGCTAAACAAGCTTTTTTAATGAATGTATAGTTAAGTTCATATCCACTCAGTGTTCTATTGATGTAGTAGACGACCCTTTCTTTTCTAGTAGAGTCTTCTTGTGCTAGAAAAGCTCCCAAAGATAGCTCAGTAGTTGCTATGTAGAGTAGAAGTGGTTTTCCCTTTGTTGGTGGTACCAAGATACGTGGATTCATTAGATATTGTTTCAATTGATTAAAGGAAGCTTCACATTTTTCATCCCATCTAAAAGAAACATTCTTGTGTAACAAATGAATAAAAGGATGACTTTTGTCCACCAGTTGTGTGATGAATCTTCCTTGTAGAGATCTTAGTTGGCTAATGTTCTTAGGAGGCGACATCTCCATGATTGCTTTGAATTTTGTTGGATCTACTTCAATTCCTTTAATTGAGACTATGTATCCTAAGAGTTTTGTTGATGTTACGTCGAATACACACTTCTTTGAATTTAAACACACATTGAAATTTTCCAATTGAGTAAAGAGTTTAACCAAGATTTCTAGATGTCCTTCCTTGGTGAATGATTTTGCTAATAGGTCATCCACACAGTCCTCCAGGAATGTGTGCATCATGTCATGAAATATTATTGTCATTGCACATTGATAGGTGGCTCCAACATTCTTTAATCTAAAAGGCATGATGTTCCAAAAAAATGTACCCCATGGGCATGTGAAAGTTGTTTTGTCTTGGTCTTCGGGTGCAATCTTGATCTGATTATAGCTTGAAAAACCATCCATGAGTGATAGCATTGCATGTCTTGTTGTTAAATCCATAATGATGTCTATAATGGGCAAAGGAAAGTCATCCTTCGTACAAGCCTTGTTAAGATCCCTAAAATTTGTCCATATTCTGATGTTGTTATCTGGTTTGGAGATTGGTACAATGTTTGAAATCCATTTTACATAGTCAATTGGTCAAATGAACCCTGCATCTAATAACTTTTTCAATTATGCTTTCACTAGTAGGGTGATGTGTGGATGCATTTTTCTCAATTTCTACTTTACTGGCTTCACTCCAGGTGGTAGGGATAAATGATGCATTGTTAAATCAGAATCTATTCTTGGCATGTCAGCATAGGACCAAGCAAACTTGATTTGTCTTTCTTGAAATAATTTGGTGAAGCTTGGCTTTTCTTCCTTTGTCATTGATGTCGCTAGGTGTAGGGTCTTTGTTGTTTCTGCAGTATCAATGTTTATGGATTGTGTAGGCTCAACCAATATTGAAGATCTTTCATGATAATGCTCAGGAAGAGTTTCAAATCTCCCATCCTTCAATGCCTCTAAGAGGTTTTCACCATTGGATACACTCTTTCTTTTTACTTTTTCATGATCTAATATTGCCATTGTATGGTTTTCACTATTAGATCAATTTTTTGTATTCTTCATTTTGCAGCTAAGAGATTTGGCACTCCCCTTGTTTGAAGCTTTGTTATGAAATTAATTGGTGAAACTTGTATTTGGATTTTGATAACAAAGGAAATTGACAATGACATCATCATCTGCAAAGATAGGGATATCAAACAGCTCGGTTTGTTCCCAATCAATGAGTTTGGGGTGTATCAAAGGTAAGGAATCATCGGGTTGGTCAAGTCCAAAGGTGGTAAGTTTCATGATGGAAACATTTTAAAAGTGTTTGATGGCAATGTCAAGGTCTATAATGTTACTCTCCTCCGAATCATCTATCTCACTTGATGTCTGATCGTCCTCACTAGAGTCATCGATATGTAGTGATCCAAATTCAAGTGGTCTAGACTTTGAACTCTGTCCCTCCATACGTATGGGTGCGTACCTCTTTATCACATCAATTTCCTTGTCTTCAAAAGATACTTTAGATAGTGAGTCCCATTCATATTCATTTGAGTTTGTTTCACAACTAGCTTGCAATTGGAGGATTCACTCACAAATCTGCTAAGTGGTTTCTTCTTTTGTGTCTTCTTTGTATCCTAGCCCTATCTTGTCTTTTGCATTTATTGTGATAGGTTGAATTGGTTCCACAATACCTTTTTTTTTTTTTTTCCAATAGGACCTTTTCCTTCATATCCCATCTTTTCTAAGATTGTGAACCCTTTACCATATTGCTCTATTGGTATGCTGGAAGTTATTGCTTGGGATGTTTCTTCATCTTTGTAAAGCCAATTTAGAATGTCTTTGTCTTTAGATTCATCAACTAGAGTGCCTACTTTTACAAATTTACCATCAAAGAGTGTGATGGGTTGTGAAGATTGTTGTCTAGATGTTGATGGTTGCCCATATGATTCTGGAGAAGGTAGCAATTGTGAGAGACATAAGGACTACTCAATTGAATAATCACCCATTCCTTTATCTTTCAACTAATTTTTTTTCTCAAACTATTTTGACAAGGAATTGAGTTGGCTTTCATTACCAAAAGAAATAGAATCACCGATGCCTTTATCTTTCAATTGAACCTTCTTCTCAAGTTGTTTTGACAAAGAATTTAGCTGGCTTTCATTGCTTGATGAAATAGAAGTGGGAGCCTCTTTGTTATGTGGTACAAAAATATCTTGGATGGTCTTGAGAGTATTGCAGTATTGAGGATTGTGGGAATCAACTGAAATAGTGATCTCTTGTCCATTGTAGGGGTATTTCAAGCATTGATGGTATGTTGATGGCACTGCTTGCATTTCATGGATCCAAGGTCAACCCAAGAGTATGTTGTAAGTCAATTCTTTATCCAAAACTTAGCAAAGTATATCTTTTACAACTAGTCCCACTTGAATTTGCAATACTGTCAGTCCTTGAGAGGATCTTTCTTCATCATCATAAGCTTTTATGGTGATCTTTCTTCTGACATCTATTGCATTTTTTAATATCCCAATGCTAACACTTGTATGCCCGTTTTAACAAGAGCCCAAAAACAAAAACTTAGAGAAAAAAATATGTAACCCAAACCATCATGGCTAAAGGTGAAGAAAATCTGTTTCATAGATTCCACCAACCTAAAATAGACGAGATAACGGATGAGGACATACAATAAGCTCAACAAGACCCTAAATTTCACAAGTTCATGGAAAATATTTTAGAAAATGATGGAGAAAATTACTTTTTGATACTGGCCAACCAAGGTGTGAAATTACCCAATGACTTTGATATCAACCAATTGAAAGGAGCTCCCAAGAAAATAGAAGTTGATTTACGAAACACAGATCCAATGAATGCTTTAACTCAACAAATGCAAAATATTAAACAACAAATCCAAGACATGCAAAGAGGAACAACAAAAAGATATTTGTTGCAAGACATCTACCCTTATCCTTTACAAAGAAGTCTAAACATGATACCATTTCCACCAAACTGTGATCTTCCAATATATGGCAAATACAATGGCAAATCTGATCCTATAGATTATGTAAGATAATTTCGCACCATGAGCTTGGAATTTGCACATGAAGAGACTTATTTAATGAGATTGTTTCAAAGAAGTTTGGGAGGTCAATGCATGGAAAGGTTTTCAAAAATCCCACCAGGTATTAGATCATTTGAAGAGTTGGTAAATAAGTTTATCACCCAATATTCCTACAACATTCAACATGAAATAACCATGAAAGATCTCTGCAACACAAAACTGAAAAATGGTGAATCATTTCTCACATTTTTACAAAGATGGAGAAGATTATTTGCTAGATATGTCTGTCCTATACCTAAGAAAGAAAAGATGAAAATATTCATTGACAATCTCAAGAGTGAGATGAGCTATAGACTCCAATTGCAATGTCCACCTAGCTTTGAAAAGATGATTGAAAATGGACTCAAGATTGAGGAATCCTTGGTTAAAAGAGGAGTGTTAAAAATATCTAACGAAGGACCAAATGCCACTACTCTTCCAATAATTATAACACCCATGAGAAATCAAAATTTTGGACAAAAAACAAGAATGTTGGTAATGATGGTGCAGCTGAAACACATAATGCAAAACCAATCTTCAATCTATCAGGAAATACACCCAAAAAAATCAAAACAACACTACATCTAAACCAACTCCACCACCATATCGAACACCATCAAATCGCAGAAAATTTACACCTTTGGGACAGTCACTTGAATCAGCATTAAAAGAGCTTCTTGCAGCTAAACTCATAACATTACCAGAGGCACGAGATTGGGAACCAAGAGTCAAACCATCATGGTGGAATGATGCATATTATTGTGATTTTCATAGAAACAAAGGTCACAAAACAAATTATTGCATGAAACTAAAACATTTGGTGCAAGATTTAATAGATAGACGTGAAATATCAATAGAAGGACCTAAAACAAATGTTGATCATGGAGCATTTAAAAATGCTCTACCCAAATATGAAAAAGGAGAATCCTCTTTGACCAACAAAGGGAAAAATGTGAACTATGTCTATGATTCTACAATCCTTCACATTTCTAAAATTGAGAATCAAATCAATGACATCAAAATCAAGAATAAACACACACATTGTTGTAGTTGATAATCAAATCAATGACGAACAAGACATTGATGCAATTGATAATCAAATCAATGATAAACAAGACATTGCCACAGCTGATAATCAAATCAACGTCATCAAAATCAACAATAAACAGGGCAATCTACTAGTCAACGTGACCACAAGAGTGCAGTCTAAGTTTGTATTGAAAGGAAGTACATCTAAAACACCTGTTTCCCCTTCAAATCAATACATTATCGTAGACCAATTGCAAAAGATCCTAGCGCAGATATCCATACTCGAACTTCTTAAAATTTCACCAACCCATAAAGAAATTTTGGAAAAGGATTTGGTGGACATCATAGTACCAACTGATTTGGAAGTTTGTCAATTCCAAGCCATGGTGGGACATTTGACTACACCCCATTGTTTATCATTCTCAAAAAATGATGATGCATCACTTACTCATGCACATAACGCTCCACTCCATATTGAGGTTTTAATCCATAAACATCAGGTCAAACACATTTTAATAGATGGAGGAGCTGGTCTAAATATTTTCACCTTAAAGCTTATTTGAGTTTTCTATACTTTGATCTTTGTTTAGGAGTTCCAATGAGATACCTAAGTCAAATAGAATGATGGATTCTATTGATGATACTAAGGTTAAATCTAATGTAAAGCATGTTGTTTTGTGATGAAGGATGATAGATCCTAATGATGAAACTCAGCTAAACAATCAGAGATAGGTTTGATGATTGGGCACTTTAAGATGTCTTATCCAAGTTTAGTTAAGGGAATTTCACTTGCAAAAGCCAGTTTCTTCAAGTTTAACCTAATGTCACAATGAAGAATGATCTATGCTTTGGATATGATCCCTAAATCTGGTTTTAATTGTTTGACAAATGTTCAATTTAGCTTTATGTTTGTGAATTTGATGGATGTGCTAAAATAGGTTGCAAATGCACTAAAAGATGGCACAAATGCGCTAAAATAGAGCCTATATGTGCTAGAATGTCCACTAGATGCATCTAAATAGGAAATTTTGTGCATTGAAAGATGAAACAAATGCGCTAGAAAACACCCTAGATGTGCTAGAAGATGAGCTAAATGCACTAGAAAAAGCTAGAGATGCATTAGACTGTCCCTAAATATGGTTCAAGTTATCTGATAGATGTTCAACTTAGCTCTTTGTTGGAGTATCAGGTAAATGTGTTAAACATATTGCAAATGCGCTGGAAGATGGGACAAATTTGCTAGAATATGGCCTAAATGCGCTGAAAGGTGCGATGAACGTGTTGGAACAAAAAGCTTATGTGCTAAAAAATGAGGCAAATGCTCTAAAATAGATTGCAGATGCGTTGAAAGGTATGGTAAATGTGCTAGAATATGGTTTGTATGCATTGAAAGATGGGATGAATGCTCTAAAACAAGCTGTATATGCAACAGAATATGAACTAAATGCGTTGGAAGATGTGATGAAAGTTCCATAACAGAAAAATTATGCGCTAAACTAGAAATGTCACTTGTTTTGAAAGTTTGTCTCTTCTTTTTTTTGTTTTTGAACTCAATGAATCAGGTGTTTTTAATGGATGATCTTTTGAACAATAAGTTTTCTTAGTTTTCTTGTTTTTGAATCATGTGAATTAAGTGTTTTTAACAAATGATCTCTTGAAAAATGATTTCAAACACAACAAGTAGTAAAATAGTTGTTTCACCCTATGATCTAAACATTGAGTGTATGTTCTAGGATCTAGTTTGATCCCTTTAATTTCCACTGGTATTGAACAAGAGCAAACAGATAAATCAAACTTTCCTAATTTCAAGGGTCATTAATAACATCACAACCCACATCTTAGAACTACGTTATCTCACACAACCATGTCACCTCATACAGGGCGCCCATGTTTTTTCCTTTTATGGGTCTTAACCAAAGTTGAATCTTCCACTTTTGGCCAGTAATCCTTGGTAGTTATATGGTGAGTATCTTGAGGGAAAATTCTTCCCTCCCCTTGCACTGTGAATATTATAATGTTCAGGAACTGACTCAGTTGGCTGCTACACTTAAAGCTCTTAGTAAGGGTTTTCATTCGGTGCAACAAATGATAAACTCCCTCAGGAGACCTCCCAACCTTTAGAACAAAGGCTTTGGGGATGGTTATCAATGCACACTACCGTTGAATGTGAGTTTCCTCACAATCACGTTTGATTATAGTGGGTTGGAATACTTGGCTTTAGCAGTTCCCACTTAGGTCATTCCTGTAGGGTGAGTACTTTTTCCCACTATGGTAGGCCTTCTAAAGGTGCTATTGCAATAAAATGAAAGAGTGAGTCTAGCATTCTGGTCACCCAGTAAAGGAGAGAGCATAGGCCTATCACTTTACAAGCACAACATACATGGTGTTCATTAACCTTGTAATTAAACTAGATGCCTAATTTAATCAAAGGAAAATAACTCCAGCCCCTGTAAACACCATTAGTAGTCTCAGATAATTGTCTTTGACAATGTTTAAAGCACTTGCAATAGAAAGACATCAATCAGTTCCTAGAATTTTAAGTTTCTACAAATAAAGATAAATGTGCTAAAATAGAGAGCATATGTGCTACAAAATGCAGTATATGTGGTACAAAACACCCTAAATGCGCTATTATGGAAAAACAAAGAGGGAAACCCAAAGCCCTGTATATGTGCTGAAAGAAAATACAGATGCGCTAGAAGAGTAGGTATATGCGTTAGAACAGAAACTAGATGCGCCAAAAGAGCAGGTAGATGTGTTGAAAGAAGCTTCGGGTGCGCTACATTAAGATTCACGGTCAAACCTATGGATGAAAACTTGCCATAAAATGTTAAAAATGGGGCTAGGCCCCACGATGGGCGCTAATTTATTTGTGTATGAATAATGTAAGTGCATAAGCAAATAATACAACACACCAATGAAACATTATATTAGAGAATTCAAATGATAATCAAATCAAAACAACAAACTCTTTAACGACATCTCACTATCCTCTATCTCCAAGGATTCTTCAAGTCATTTTTGCTCTTAGATTGTTTGTGCACATGACTTTCCAAATGACAACCTAAAGAATGAGATGCTAGAAATGCAAGAAATCTTCCTACATGATTGATTGCTAAACTAGCTATAAGTGATGTTCAAAGATTAAGATGCTGCTATGATATTGATAATGAAAATGATGCAATTAAACTACTGTGATTAAGATGCAGCTAATGGTAATGCCATGATAAATCTACTTTCTAATAAAAGTATTGAAATGACAATGCTGAGATGCTAAGATGACAATGCTAATGAAATTTCTGCAAAGTGTAATTATGCTCAACTCTCTATATATGATTTTTTGTAAATGAGACTCTATTTATAGACTTTCCAAGGCATAAGCTTAGGTGGCAAGAGTCAACAGTCTGGATTCGATCTGGAGAGATGGATGATTGAAGGTGAAGAGGTTAGAGAGAAAAGGGGAGTGTGTTCCCTTTAGAAGAAAAAACTTCCAGGTGTGAAGAGGAATCAAATGAAGATGAAAGCCAAGTGTCTCAAATTTGTTAGAATTTGTTGAGGATAAATGCTATATTAAATATTGAAACTATTTAATTTTATGAAACATGTGATGAGGTGAAAGGTGAAAGAAGTTAGTAGAAATGTGACTAAATTCAATTATAAAATTCAAATTTAATAAGAGGAAGTTAATTAAATAAAATAAACTAATTAAAGTTGTTTATTTAATTAAGACATGAAGAAAATGATTTAAAATAGGAAGAATTAGGGAAAATGAACTATATAAATAAATTTGTTAATTTATTTATAAGCAGAAGAATTAAAGATTTATTAATTAAATAGCTTGTATTTAATTTTTTTTCTAGACCAAATTTGAGTGTATACATTTTGCCCCTCTTTGAAGTGATGTGTTTGCAACACATTGCTTCATAGAAAATTTTTCTGATAGTGCTGATAAAAAATTTGATATGCCCCAGACACTTATTTTCAAGTGATTAAGTGCCAATTTATGTGTGTATGAATAATGTGAGTGCATAATCAAATAATACAACACACCAATGCAAGAAATCTAAGATTAAGATGTTGCTATGATATTGATAATGAAAATGATGCAATTAAACTATTGTGATTAAGATGCAACTAATGGTAATGCCATGATAATTCTACTTGATACTATAATGCAAGTACTAAAATGACAATGCTAAGATGCTAAGATGACAATGCTAATGAAATTTCTACAGAGTATAATTATGCTCAACTCTCTATATATGAATTGCTATAAATGAGACTCTATTTATAGATTTTCCAAGGCATAAGCTTAGGTGGCAAGAGTCAATGGTTTGGATTTGATTTGGAGAGATGGATGGTTGGAGGTGAAGAGGTTAGAGAGAAAAGGGGAGTGTGTTCCCTTTAGAAGAACAAACTACCAAGTGTGAAGAGGAATCAAATGAAGATGAAAGCCAAGTGTCTCAAGTTTGTTAGAATTTGTTGAGGATAAATGTCATATTAAATATTGAAAATATTTAATTTCATGAGGCACATGATGAGGTGGAAGGTGAAAGAAGTTAGTAGAAATGTGACTAAATTCAAATATAAAATTCAAATTTAATAAGAGGAGGTTAATTAAATAAAAAAAACTAATTAAAGTTGTTTATTTAATTAAGACATGAAGAAAATGATTTAAAATAGGAAGAATTAGGGCAAATGAACTATATAAATAAATTTGTTGATTTATTTACAAGTAGACGAATTAAAGATTTATTAATTAAATAATTTGTATTTAATTAATTTTCTCTAGACCAAATTTGAGTGTATACAATATCTAATAGGATTTCAACCATCAAGAAAATGTACTATATCCCATGTTTTGTATTTTTTAAAGTAATCATCTCCTCATCCATGGCCACCTTATAAGACTCTACATCATTCATACCCATAGACTCCTTTATAGTCTTAAGTCCACCATTGTTAGTAATCAAAGCAAAAATACATCTCTAATTAGATGGAGTATGGTTATCTAGTTGTTGTATTTGTTGAGTAGGCCTCCTCAATGATTGAAGTGGAATTTTTACCTCTTCTTAACAACTCTCTAAACTATTTGAGCTCTCCCCATTTTTAGGTTCTTCATGGGATTCTAGTTTAACCTTCTCATCCTTTTGGGTTAGTTGAAACACATCTTTCTTCCCACCTTTCTTTGGCTTCAATATTGTGGAAGAATTCTTGACTTATCTAAAGCTAAATTTTTTTTATACATAAATATATCATCCATATGGTCCCAAATCCTGTATCATTTCACACCAACATTGAAACCAATAAAGATACATTTTATAACTTTGTTCTTTGACTTTGTTTGCTTCTCCCTGGGAATATTTGCATATGCCTTGCAACCAAAGATGTGAGTATGTACCAATGAGGGATTTTTCCCAACCACACCTCTATAGTTGTCTTATTAACAAGATTTAATGTAGGAGACTTGTTAACTAAGTAACAAGTTATGGGAACCACTTTTTTCCCAAAAGAAATATTTTGAGATAACCACACCGAGCATACTCCTAGCCCTCTCCATCAATGTCCTATTCATTTTTTTGCAACTCCATTTTATCGAAGGGTATATGAAGTTGTCTTATATTTTTCTATCCCATGATTCTTACAAAATCTATCAAAAATTATTGAACCAAAACTCACCACCATTATCAATCCTCAAAATATCAATCTTCCTACTAGTTTGATTCTCTAGAAGTTCACTAAAATATTTAAATTGATTAAAGACCATATATACTTCTAAGAAAACATACACATGTCCTTATATTGTAATTATCAACAAAAGAAACATAATAGTACCAAATAAATCAAAATTGATTAAATCCAACTCCTCAAAATATTTACGAGACCTATAGAAAAACATGGTTTTATTTCCGTGACACGATGTTAAAAAATAAAATTCAAGATTACAATCATTTAACCCTACATAAGGTTTTTATTTTTTAGGGTCCTTAAACCCATCTCACCTATGTGATGCATCCGTCGGTGCCATAACATTATTTTCTATGTTGGTATATTAATCTCTAAAGCATTATCGCATTTAGGTACCCAAAAAGAATGATAATCAAAAGTAGATACAACACACCTATTTTTTTGGTTCTAATGGTGAAGATAAATATTTTGTAGATCTATTCATTATAGTAAGTGAAGAACTATTATATTGAACTATTTATGCATCTCGCTAAAATAGACTACCAATTCAAACACCATTAACAAGAACCATATCTCCTCTTACTATCTTGCACCCTCAATTGAAAAATAAAATACACTTTCATCATTTAGTTTACATATAAAAAATAGGTTCCATTTTAAGCTAGTGATATGTAATACACTCTTGATTCCCTTCACTCATCTATAATTTAGGACTCTACCAAAACCAATAGTATTTAGATGATAATAATATCTAAGGTACATCTTCTCACCATCATGTTCCTATATTTTATAAACCAACCTTGATGTGAGGTTGTGTGGAAAGAAGTACCAAGGTATATCAACCACACACCTTCTAATGCATAAGTAGCCATCATCACAATTGTCCTAGGAGGATCTCTAAAACTCATCATTAGGATTTACCTTTTTCTTCTTCTTTTCCTCTATACAATCCCTTCTTAAATGTCCAACTTTGTCAAAATTCCAAGATATCTCCTTGAAATTGCTAGGATATTTGGATCTTCTATGGGACTTTGATTTGGACTTATTTTAATTATTGGCATTCTTCTTGTCTTTTCTTAGGATCTACCATGAAATGTTTGGGCCTTCTTTGTTGACTCAAAAGTATTCTCATTTATTTTTAAAGTAAAGATGTAATCACTTTTTCCATTTTGAACTATGTGGTAGTGCTCTTTGTGGCCATAACTAGGTGGTCCCATGAACATGGTAAAGAACACAACAAATTCATACACCAAGCCTCCTCCATTTTGACTCCCATGGAGTCCAATTGCACAACTACTATATTGAAGGAATTTAAATATTCACCACAAGCCCATCATCATTTTTCCCAAGGGTATACAACTTATTTCTCAAGATAATTTTATTCATTAGGGTTTTAGCTTGATAATTTTATCCAAGCTTATTCAAAAGGCTCGCTAAGGTAGTATCTTCATGCACATTTAGTAATACTAAATTGGCCAAATTGATTTTAATAAGACCCTTTACTTTTTTGACCATCTTGTCCTATTCTTCTTGTGATGTAGCTATAAGTTTGGATTGGGAAATTGTAGTTTGTAGATCTAAGTCTATGAGAACATCCCCCATATTGAACTTGCACAACTCAATTTTTTAGCTTGGGAACTTCATCTCTATCTTTGATGGGATTTTCATCTCTTCCTACAATAAGATCAATACTCTCTCTATGCAAGTTCCTAATTAAAATGAAATTAATACAAAAAATCCTCTACCCAACACCTATAATTTGAGTTGATCAAACTCTCGTATCAAAATAAAAGAAATAAGGTAAACAAAAGCACTTCCTACACTACAATTCCAAGGAGATCAACATTGTTGTGCAAATTTTAATCTATTAAAAATTATAGAAAAAAGAAACACATAAATATAAAATAAATAATACACCATAACACAAGTGTACACGGGAAATCCCTTTACTCCAAAGCATCCCAATGTATTATTTAGTAAACAACATAGCTATAAAGTACTTGCAAATCAAGCTTCACAAAAGTAACGCTTATAAATATTTGGAGGAATTTTGACAACATAACAATATTTATAAAATTCTACACATAGCTGCCATCTCAAGCACCTCACATATAAGAGATATAATATATAAAACCATCAAATGGTAATCAAGAAACTATGAGCTAAAACCACATAAATGGCATCCAAATATTTATCTTATAAACCTAACACCTAAATCTCAAGATGAATCTGCAAGCTAAAAATAACATATCTTTTTCACCTTTTACAACCTTATTATACTTCACTCACCATATTGGGTGTTCCTTTATCTCCAACTAGAGATTTCTTATGATATTTCATCACAATCATCATAAGTTGTTCAACAAGTGTAACATCCCCCTTACAAATCTTTTGTGTCCAAATCATTTTTACATTTCTTATGCACACTTTTTAAGGCCATAACTTTTAATGTAAGAGGCCAAATTGATGTAAGAAAGGTGGTGATAACACTTATTCCAACACAAAATGATTATTCTTCAACAAAGAACCCTATCTTGGATCACAATAACACTCAACTGCCTCAAAAAACTCAACAAAAGGCTTCTAGCCTTCAAGAATAAAAAATGGATATATCTTTGGAGAAGGTCATACAAAGGCCAAACGAACACCAATCAAGGTTCACCACATACCCCAAAACAAAATCCCAAAATATCTCACAAGTTTTCTTTGTCCCAACATTAAGATTCAATAGACTGCCCTGTTTTGAAGGCTACTAACTTAGCCCTAAATTACAAAGGAACCACTTCTTAAACTCCTTGTTTTTATCAAAACTCACTTGATAGAGTTAAATTGTGCTGGAAAACCACAAATTCATCAATCACTTCTCATACTCTCGACCTCTAGACCATCAATCCACCAAACCCTCCATTTACTCTCAAAGAATTTATGGTTTATATAAAATAATATAACTCGGGCTTCTCAGACCAAATAAATGCATCCAACACCTTTCAAATACCATGAAAAAACTTAGGAATCCATCACAAGACTAGTTCCATCAATATTTTGTCACAACCCTACTTTGGTTCCTTCATTTCACCATGAAAAACACTCAATTTTAACCCTAGGAAAACATACCAAAAATAAAAACTCTCTTCTCTTACACTCTAATACATATAAACACCTACCCTATCATTTATTATGCCATTCCATTGAGACATAGATTGGAACAATAGATGGAATGATAGTTTGCATTATTAAATTCTCAAACAGAGCCTTCACTGGCCTGTAACAAACAGGTTTAGAAATCTACAAAGTTCTCCCGCTAAATTTGAATATAGACTCTCAAAATGTAACCAATTGGAAGCTATATCATGCCTCTATCTAGCACAATGAAATTCAGACCATTCAAAACCTATACGGGTCCGTATAAATGGAGAAAAGTGCAGAAAAACAAAGAAATGTGCAAAACCAACCACCTTGTTTGAGCCTTTTGAGGCCTTTGAATACATTTTCAAACAAGTTTTAACTGTCCAACATTTCTAAATACTTTTCAAATGATTTTGTCCCTTCACATTCCCTAAAACAACATTTTAACAACTTTTGTTTTGCACTTTACAATATTTGCATTTTTTTAGCAATTTTTAACTTGACTCCTAAGACACAAACATCAACTTATTACATAAAAGATGGTCTCCAAAGACCTTATTTAGCATAGATAAACTAAAAAAACCCTACACTACCCCTTGACACTTCCTATCAACCTTCAAGAGATCACATTTTTCCAATAAGGTGTAGGTGCTTCTGCACCACAACTCAACCCACTTAAAAAATATAGAGCTCAAAGAGATCTATGAAATAAACACTACTCTTAGTGGTGCTAAACAACTTGGAATATTTATTTTAGCTAAAAACTAACTTTATAGACTATAAAGTGTGTTTTTTTGTTGTATAATCCAAAAATCTCATTTTTTATAATTTTAACATTAGAAGTAAGGTTGTAACACGTTTCCTACACCTTTATAAGCAAGGATTAACTTGTACATCAACATATTGTATCTTGGATATTGTATCCTCTTGTATGCTTGTATTATTTTTTTGGTAATACATCATTATTTGTTGGTTGTATCTTGCGTATGGATGGTTATTTGGTGTTACAAAAGATTATTGCTCCTATTAGTTCTTACATGAATTCAACATGGTATCAAAGCTTTGATTCTTGTAAGCCCCTTCTTGATTTTGAAGAGATTTTACCATCATTTGTGTGTGTGCATCTTGGTCCACATTTGACCTCACGATTGAGTCTAGAAGGGCCAAATCTATTAGGATTGATTAACAAGATATATTTTTAAAAAAAAGGGAAAAAATTTTATTTACTTAAAAAAAATAGCAATATAGTCAAGGAAAATGAGACTATCCAGCAAGCACACCCTATGAAGTGAGAACAACACCACCTAAAAACTAAACCATCTGAACCCTCAACTACACCTCTCAATACTCTTGAATATCTCCCCAAATTGCCAATCTCAACTTTTGGGCACATTCCAAAGGGAAGATGCTCCCATCCCTCAACTCTCCAATTACCCCTATATTTTGAGGCCCGTTTTGACAAACAATCCACAACCTCGTTCCACTCCCATGGCATATGGACAAAGGATACCAATTCCAAGAAATTACTAAGGTGATGAATTTGTTGAACCATTGATTCTAGTTGCCAATTCACTCCATTCAAACTTCACTTATTTAACATATATATTAGAATCTATGAGTTTGACTCATAGATGACCTTACACCACCCTAAAGCACACCCCTTTTCTATTGTAGTAAGGATAGAAAGGGCCTTCATAAATTTATTAGTCTCACATCCCTAAAAGATTGAGAATAAGAAGAGTGTGTCCCGTAAACTGTCTCTTCCCACTCATCCAACCCCAACATATCCATGATCGTACCTCTGGAAAAGCCATTAGTGTTAATATTTAGGACACCATTTGGAGGCGGTCTCCACCTACGATCCCATTGGATTTTCCTGTTGAGAGGTCTCCTCCCTCTAGAGAAATATTTCTTTGTACCATCACCATATAAACCCAACCTTTAGATCAGCCTCCTCTCCCCATAATCTAGAGAGGTATCTACCTCATAGTTAGCTTGGATAGTTTTGTGAACCATACCAAAAATCCTTTACCAAACTTGATGAGCTGTTGTAATGTTGTAAACTTGCACCCCTTGCAATTTCACATACATTCTTATATCCACTTTAGTGTCCATTCCCTTAGCACTTGTGTAGGCTCATTTTAGCCCTTGCATCAACCTTTTCCCCTCTCAGGATGCTCAGGACCCCTTTTCAACAGCTACCTTCACGCATTAGCTTTGCGTCAAACCTTGTGCTTCTCCTATTCCATCATTTTGTAGCGTGATGTGTCTATACATTAGCGCATCACATGGATTTTTGTGCGTCGCACTAGCATCCTATGACATTTCAACATTCAAACAACCATTTTCAAGTATGTTTGTCACTTGTCAACTCCTTTTTTCAATGGTAGCAGCTCAAGATACCTTGTAATGGATTGGGAAGCTTCTTTTCCCTCCTATCCTCTCTTTAAAAGCTATATTTTCAATCTATTTGGCCTTCTTGGATGATCTCTTGAATTCTCTTCTCCTCTCTGTAGCATTCTCTTGCTCTTTTTCTTGAACAACTCTCTACAGCTCGCTACAATAGCCCTCTCAAGCTCTTACAACACTCTTTACAACTCTTTTGGCTCTCACAACTATCTCTCTCTCTTTGGCTTCCTTAAACCTTGCAACTGATATCTCTCTTACCTTTTGCTTGCGAGCATCTTGGGATTTCTCACATCCCCCTTCTAAGCATTTTACTATTTTGTCTATCTACCTATCTCATGATACGGGTTATCGTCCTTGAGCAAGATTGATTTTATCACTCCATATTTGCTTACTTTGTTCACTTTCTCTATCTATTTGGCTCTCCGTGGAGGTGGGAACACCAAAATGGGGGTTGAACTGACACAAACCCCTATACAACCCCAAAATTTTCTCTCAATCTTATGTATGCAAGTATTGAAGATATTTCCTTGCTGTAGGCTTCATTACTTGCATTTCTATGAGTAGTTCCAATCTCTTACTCTCTTACTTTATCATTTATACTTCACTTCATGTTAGTTATGTTACGTTTTATTTACCATCCCATATTCTGGAAGTTCTTAATAATTAGATTGTTAGTAGTTGTTTTGTTGTTTTCTGTGATAATCTTGGGTTTCGGTCCATACGAGATGCCAATGATCCTTTGGGACTATAGTGTGCCACGCTATCATCCATGTTCCATGTTGATGTCCTTTTGCTGAAATCTCACTAGTTTGTCCAAAAAACCTCTATGATTTGCTCTTTCTAATTTTGAAACTCTTACTCAGTTCTTTGAGGTAGTTTAGGGTAGTTCGCCCCTTGGGATTCTCTTGAGAATAAAGAGACTCGTGGGTAGTGAATCCCCCTACATTTTGGTGAACCTGAGGTGAACAACCCTTATATAAAAAAAGAGAAAAAAAGGACAAATCAAAGACTTATCTTTCAAAAATAATTTTTTTGGGGCATTACCTTGAACCCCATTCCATGCCATCAATAGTGATATATGTCGACCTTCGACCGAATAGTCTATATCTCTATTTCAAAATGTACTTTTTATCTTCCTCCCTTCTATCTCTTTCTAGCTTTGTTAAGAAACTTCAAGAAGTTCTCTTACAAGCATGTGAAAGTGGGTTCTTTTCTCCTTTCTTATTATTATTTGTTGATCCCTCTCTTGAAATTCCTTCTAAGGATATTTTAGCGCAAGAGGATGAAATCATTGATACCTTTCATCATATTACTCTACATTCTATTCATTCCAATGCACTCTCTTTTGGAGATGATGCATTCATGAATGATGAATCTCCTGTTCATTCCAATGCACTCTTTTCTAGAGATGTTGCATTTGTGAATGGTGAATCTCTTCTTTGTTTTGATGCACTCTCTTTTAGAGATGATGCATTGGTGAATGATGAAGTTCCTCTCACATCAGACCCTCCAAGGATGGATGTTGAGCATATTTCTTCAAATGATTCCTCTATAAGTTGTAAGGAATCCGTAAATATAATCCATGTCTCTACTGCCCCTCAAAGGCCTAAGAGACCTGTCATTTATCTGACTTCAGCTAGTCCTTCTCCTTAAAGGATTTATTCTATTAATGGTGTTCCATTTGATAGTGATTCTCCCGATCCTTCTAAATCTCCCACTTATGGAGCGGTAGCCCATACTTATAATGCTAGAAAGAATGAACAAAATGTTAATCAACCTACTTCTTTACCACCTTCTCAACCAAGTCTTCCTTCAATGCCTAAACCTATGACTAAAGCACCCAGTGATTATGATCTTGTCGAGCAACTCCATGTCACTTTGACTAAGATCTCACTATGGGAATTGATTCAATCTACTCTAGTTTATCAAGGTATGCTTCAGGAAGCCTTGCAAAAGATCCTCTTTCCTGCCTCTGCTAGGCTGACAGATGTTAATGCGTTGATGGCTCGTATTTATGTAGATTCACTGAATATGACATTCTATCTGCAAGAAATTCCATCCCTTGATGTGCAGAAACAAGTGAACCCTCTAATGATCATAGTTAATATTAATGAAATTGGCATTAGATGAACTCTTATTGATGCTGGTTTGACACTTAATGTATGTAGCATTGATCTATTTCCTAAGATTAATATTGATTCTTCCTCTCTAGCTGCTTCTTCTCTTGTTGTTCATGGGTTCAATAATATTGGTCGACATCCTCTAAGCATGATATTCCTACCTTTAAGGTTGGGACCCATTACCTTACCCACCCTTGTATATGTTACGTCAAAAAATTACCATATAACCTTCTTCTCGGTAGACCATGGATTTACGCTATGGGTGCAGTTCCGTCTATCTTGCACAAATCTATTGTTCATTTCTAACAATCAAGTAATCTTACTCAGGGCTGACCTTGAGGCTATTCACTTATGTGAGATGGTAGATTTTGGTTAGGCTTCAGTTGTGCCTACTCTTATCCGTTCAGTATCTTCCAATGTGTTGACATCTACTCCAGCAGTACCCATTACAAAGGATACTCTTGAGGTAGATGCCCTTGAAGAAGATCCTTTTAAAGCAAGAAATATTAAGTTTTCTCCTTCTACCTCTTCTCAAAAGAATGCATGTCTTGGTGATGATTGGGGTTCTCTAGACTTTATAGAATCCTTCATTGGAGAATATAAAGTCGACCCGATCTAGTTAAACCTTCCGATAACATTATCCAAACCCGCTATCAAAGATGGTTATTCTTTTGTGTCACGAGATAATGTGAATGTGAATTGTAATGTTCTTAATGTTGATCCTACCCCTTCTGAGGAAGATGATCACACTTTGGTTAAGGAGGATAATGTTGGTAGTCTTGTTAAGAAGGATGATGGCGATCGCATAGAGGAGCATAGTGCGCATTGTTGGAATAATGCTCTCTATGAAGACCCTCCTCCTCAAGATTTGCAAACATGTTATGGCCCTGGTTTTAAACTCACCCTCTAAATATGACTATGGGTGTAAAGTTTGTGGGCATAATGAGCAAGGCATTCAGGTCCCTATAAAATGTGCACCTTGTAAGTGTAATTTGGGGCTTGGTTTATGGAATGAACAATCAAAGTGAAAACCATGGTTGAATGTTGACATGATTTCCGCTCAACCTCGTCTTCCATTATCTACTATCTGCATGTCTTCTTCTTTCGAGTAGTCAAACTTTTCTCCACAAGTGAAAGGGTTGCTTTTTGCTCCTCATTCTTTGTTTGAGCAAGAGCGTGTTTTGTTGAGGCTTCTAAAAGCCCGCTTAATTACTCTTCTCCTACACATAAGAATTTTCATAAACATGATAAAGAAAAACATTCTTTTTGTGCATATCATCAAGTGCTTGGCCATTCCATTAGTGAATGTAAGGCCTTGAAGGATAAAATAAAACTTCATGATCCCATGTCATCACTCATCTATTTGTTGATTCACTTGCCTCTTCTTTAAATAATAAGTGATATCGAGGTCTGCCTCTATCCTATCTGTTCTAGAAGCATTTCTCATGAGGTTATCACACCTCCCTTCTATAGTATCTTGCATGGATCTCCTCTCTAGTATGTTGGGGGAAGTGATAACTTGTTTTGGAGATGTGTGTCCTTCTTAAAGGACCCCCTCTCTTCTTTATGTCTTTCAAATAGGCATCCCTTGAGTGGATCCCTTTTTCTTTTGAAGGGTTCCCAAGGGACCCCTTTGAAATCTTTTCTCTCAAATCAATTCTATGGCATCTAGCTTGGGGACAACCCAATTAGACTTATCTTCTATCTGATGTGCGATGTCACGACATCTCACATCTTGGCATCTAGCTTGGGGGCAGCCCGACTAGATCCGTTCAAGCTTTCCTTGTAGAACCGAGCACCTATGAGGACCAAAAAGACTTTGTGGAACCTTTCACATCAGGCTTCCTTTGGGAGAGAGTACCTGGGGCACCCTATTTGCAAATCCAAGGACCTATAAAGCGCTTTCATCCTATGGGATATTTTTGTTCAACTTTGTAGGAGAGAGTACCTGCAAAGTCTTTTTTTCACCTTGTGTAGGTCTACGGATCTGTGACACATTTTTTCAACCCTCCCCAGGAGAGAATACTTGTGGGCCATCTCTCTTTGAATTTTCATTGCCCTCTTAAATTCTCAAATTCTCTTCTCTCCTCAAATCGTATATACCGGATTGAAGACTTGCATCTTCTTCATCTTGAGTATATGCTATTTCTCTCTTTGACATTGGTTGCTTCCATGACTCTTGGGTGTATTCTTCTCTTTAATCAATCAATCCTTACCTTTCATTTAAGAATTCTTCTATGTGTTATTTCTTAATTTAGGAATGGTGCATAATACTGAGACAACCTTTTACATTGAGGTCTCTTCCATTTTGTTGATTCAAATCATTTAGCTTGTTGTGTGCCAGTGTGTTTGTGTTTTTATGTTCTAACCTTGTGATGTAATGGCTTTTTATGTTCTAAAATTGTTGTCTTGTGTAGGTATTTCTTGTCTAATAGGTTTGTTTTGTGGGTCTTCAGCTTGGGGACATGTTTTCTTGGTTCAAAGAGCTAGCTACTTCCTCTACAGTATCCTTTTGGTATCATGATGTAATTCATGTTTAGTAGATTTCCTTTAGTGTGCATATTAGTGTATATTCATGTGGCCGCTAAAGTGAGGGAAAAATGTAATGTCGTAAAGTTGTACCCCTTGTAATTTCACATGCATTCATGTATCCACTTTAGTGTCCTTTCCCTTAGCACTTGGGTAAGCTCATTTTAGCCCCTGCATTAGCCTTTTTCCCCTCTTAGGATGCTCAAGAGCCCTTTTTAGCATCTACCTTCACGAGCCAGCTTTGTATCAAACCTTTTGCTTCTCTCATTCTTGTCATTTTATAGTGTGATGTGTCTGGACAATAGCGTATTGCGTTGAATTCTGTGTGCCACACTAGTGTTTTGTGACATTTCAACATTCAAACAACCATTTTTTAAGCATGTTTGCTACTTTTCAACTCCTTTTGCCGGTGGTAGTGGCTCATGATGCCTTGTAACAGCTTAGGAAGCTTCTTTTCCCTCCTATCCTCTCTTTTAAAGCTTTATTTTCAATCTATTTGGCCTTCTTGACTGATCACTTGAATTCTCTTCCCCTCTCTATAATATTCTCTTGCTCTTTTGCTTGAACAAATCTCTACAGCTCGCTATAGTAGCCCTCTCAAGCTCTTACAATGCTCTTTACAACTCTCTTTGCTCTCACAACTATCTCTTTCTCTTTGGATTCCTTAAACCTTGTAGTTGATATCTCTCTTACCTTGTGCTTGTGACCATCTTGTGATTTCTCACATCCCCCTTTTAAGCATTTTTCTATTTTGTCTATCTACCTATCTCATGATACAAGTTCTTCTCCTTGAGTGGGGATTGCTTTTATCACTCCATATTTGCTTACTTTGTTTGCTTTCTCTATCTATCTAGTTGTTCATGGAGGTGGGAACACCAAAACAGGGGTTTGATTGAGGCAAACTCCTATACAACCCCAACATTTTCTCTCAATCTTATGTATGCAGGTATTGAAGATATTTCCTTGCTGTAGGATTCATTACTTGGGTTGTTGTGAGTAGTTCCTATCTCTTACTCTCTTACTTTATCATTTATACTTCACTTCATTTTAGTTTTGTTACATTTTGTTACCTTCCTGTATTCTAGAAGTTCTCAGTAATTAGATTGTTAGTAGTTGTTTTGTCATTTTTTGTGATAATCTTGGGTTTCGGCTCGTACGAGATGCTAATGCACCTTTGGGACTATAGCACATCGTACTATCGTCTATGTTTTGCATTGATGTCCTTTGGCTAAAATCTCACTAGTTTGTCTAGAAAACCTTTGTGATTTTCTCTTTTTGATTCATAAACTCTTGCTTAGTTCCTTGAGGTAGTTTAGGGCAGTTTTCCCCTTGGATAGTCTTGAGAATAAAGAGACTCATGAGTAGTGAATCCTCATTCTCTACAATTACCAATCTCCCTCCCTAAAAAAATCTTATGGTTCATCTCCAACCAGATCTATGAAAGGATACACGAGGGCCCAATACCCCAAGCCATTTGGAGGAAGAATGTATTAGCAAGAGGTCACCCTAAAGTCCTCCAAAATTCAAAAAGAGATGAAGCATGCATACATGTTTGTATCCAAATTTACCACCAAAGGTGCCAAATAGTCTTAGAATAGGTGCACTGGAACAAAAAATGAGGTAAGGATTCCTCACTTTTTCCACACAAATAACAAATAGACGTGCCTTGAAAACCCCTGTTTTGAAGATTTCCCATGCAAGGTACCTATCTCAAGCAACTAACCAAATGAAAAAGTTGCATTCATCCACACAAAATTATTCCAAACATATTTACACTAAGGGACTTCCCTCCATATTTTTGCCTATCCAGTTCTTGATATCCATTAGCCATTGAGTATACCCCCTAGGATTAGGACTCCAAACTAGAATTTCTT
This sequence comes from Sequoia sempervirens, assembly GCA_007258455.2. Classification (NCBI taxonomy): domain Eukaryota; kingdom Viridiplantae; phylum Streptophyta; class Pinopsida; order Cupressales; family Cupressaceae; genus Sequoia; species Sequoia sempervirens. The sequence goes on along the minus strand of VDFB02005750.1, from coordinate 178,507 downwards.
TCCTCATCAAAGAATTGCAGACTTGACCAACTAGAATTTGAGATCCTCTTCTAATCTCCCAAGTTTCCATGCATAAGATTCCTTCCAATTAAACACCTCCATATGTCCCAAGCTCTTTGTCTCTTTGAAATCCTCCACTTGGGTCCATCCATCCTCTATGAAGTTATGACAAAGGTTCTAAAGATGTGGATAACTGGTCAAGATTAGGGGATGACCATCCAAATAATCTAACTAGAAGAGGGCATCAAAACCTTTGTTACAAATCCATAGTAAACCCTGCTTAAGTTGGATCCTCTTTTAATAGTGTCACAAATCATAGATCCTTTACTTGATAGGGAGATCCTAGGCACATCATTCCTATTTTTGCCTCTTTGATACTTAAAAGAAAGGGTCTTAGCCCAAGCTCGATCTTGATTAGAGAACCACCTCCAATAAAGCTTGGATGCCAAAGCTTGACCTGTAAGGACAACCTATCGTAGACACAAGGCCCCCATCTATTTAGGCCTACAACATTTCTCCCACTGAACCAAAATCCACTTCAAGGAGACTAAATTTCTTACCCATAAGAATTGTCTAGATAGAGCATCCAACTTGTTAATGAAACTTATAGGAGCCATTTGCACCATGCACCTATAAATAGGTAGATCTTGAGCCACCACTTTTAATAACAAAACCCTCCCTACAAAAGATAGCTATCTAAAATCTCAATGGCTAACACGCTCTCAAAACTTGTCCACCGCACTATTCTAGGTCCCTCTCGGTAGTGGGTCCACAAATAGAGGAATACCCAAATACATAAAAGGAAGCTCCAATCTAAAATCTAAGGATCCAAGAATTCTAGACTGAAACAAGAGAGGAGTATTGAAGAATAAAATGGAGGACTTAGCTTCATTAATTTTCTGCCTTGAAATAGCAAGATAGATATCCAAATCATGATTGAAGTTATTCATTTCTCTAATTCAAGCAATTCCCAATAAGGTAGCATGTCATCCATGAACTATAAATAAGATTGAGTAGACAAGCCATCTCCCTAACTCCAACCTTGAATAAGCCCCTGTCTTAGGTATGGGATTTCAATAGTCTTTTCAATCCCTTATCCATAAGAATAAAAAGATAAGGCAATAGGGGATCACCCTATTAGAGTCCCCTAGAAGCTTCAAACAAAGAAAAAGGCTCACTGTTGATCAACACCGAGTAAAACGTAGACTTAACATAGCTCCGCCTAATTTATCCAATCTTCACCAAACCCAAAGGCAAGCAACACCTTTTGAAGAAAAGACCATTTCACCCTATCATGGGATTTTTCCACGTCCAATTTGATGAACATAGCCTTCAACTTGGATAGCTCCATGGAATGAATGACCTCGATAGCAATAACTACCCCATCCAAGATTTTCCTAATTGCAACAAAACCCCGTGCTCTTCTAAATTTTTTTTTTTGAGTCACTACTTAAATCTCTTCGCAATTAATTTAGAGATGATCTTATAAACTACATTACATAGGGAAATTGGCCTAAAAAAATCTAGATAATTATCCCCTTCTTTCATAGGGATAAGAACCATTGAGGTAGTATTCATTGCCCTAAACATCTACTTGCTTCTCTGTGATTTTCGTATGACTTCCAATAGGTCAAATTTGATAATATCTTAAAATTATTGAAAAATATATATTGGGAAACCATTTGTACCAAGGGCTTTCCCTTTATTCATCTTGAAAATTGTCTCCTCTACCTCCTCCAAATGGATTGGAATATTGAGAAACTCATTCACATCATTAGGCACAACTGAGGGAATACACTCCAAAATCAAAATTTCCTCCTGTTTAGCTGTAGGAGAGTCCTCTGAGAATAGAGCAAAAAAAAATTGAATAGCTTCCTGTGAGATATCCTTAAGAGAAGTAAGTTTCTCTCCCTAAGAAGATGTCAGATAATAAATTAAATTACCATATTTTCTAGCTTTAACAAAATTAATGAAGAAGGCTATATTCACATCCCCCTCCTGAAACCATTCAATCGTAGACTTTATTTTCCAAAAGATCTCTTCCTACAACTCCCATTCTGCCAACTCCTTCATGGCTTCTATTTCTTCTCTAAGGGAGTCCCTAGTAAGCCCTTGATCCTTATTATGTCTAGTGATGGTTTCCAATCAATGCTGGGAAGTAGATTTAGCCATAAAAATATTCTCAAACCTCTTCCTATTCCACTTCTCAAGTTGGTACTTCACAAATTGGAGTCTCTTGACAAAAGAATACATAACTGTGTTGCGCTCAATCATGCCTTTAACCCACCATTCTCTCATAAGATCTTGAAGAGATGGCTCTCACAACCACATAAGTTGGAACTTGAATGGAAGGTTCCTAGAAGCATTCCTCTCTCTTGCAGATAATTTGATGGCCAGTGATCTGAACTTGTGCATTCCAAAATCTCTGAACCGGTAGTCCAATTGCTGCGAATCCAAAAACTAGAGAGGGTGTTGCCACAATAGTGTGTCTCACTTTTGGGACGTGCTAATTTTTTCCTGAAATCACTGTTTTTAGAAAACTAATGATTTAAGTCTTAAGAGGCTCCATCTAGTATTAAATCACACCCACAATGGAGTCTCCTTCGCACCTATCAAAATGCTAGCAAAAAACCAGTTTTTCTTTATCTTTTGAGGGATTAAATAATGTCATTTAAAATTTATATCTCGAAATGAGCTTTCCAACAAATATAGTTTTGATATATTTTCATTTTATCATGTATTTAATTTTCAATTTTTACTAAACATAGGTTTTTCTCCGAATTTGAAGCTCTTTGTTGTGCAAAGGTGGAAAAATAGTAAACCATTGTAAACAAATTTCAAAAAATACCCATTCCCTAGGTATTAATGTCCTTGTTTCACCAAAAAACTAAAACTTGGATTTTGATAGATACACAACAAGTTAGGTTTTATGACACACATGTATGTCCAAATTATAGTTATAGCGACTTCAAAAATTCATTTAAAAAAATATGCAACAAAAAATTATGAAAAAACATCCTTTCGCTAGATATTGATGTTGAGAATCTATATTTCAAAAATTAGAATTTAATCCTTTATGGAAAAAAAGTTATGTTGTATGACACAAACATTACTATCTGAAAAATGTTGTTTTCTATTTAAAACCAGTTATTAAAGGAGATGTTGAAAGATTCATGATTTATTTTGGAAAATTTGAAAAAAAGAATATTTAGAATCTACACACAAATTTCCAAAAATCACTAGTTCACATCATCTTCAAATTCTTAATGGTTTAGTTGCTATAGGTCTTAGAAGATTGTTATCATAGAATCTAGTAGTGCTCGATTCACAGATAACCCCCCTATGAAACTTGTCCATTCGTAGTTTCATTATTTTCAAGCATGAAAAATAAGGCTATTTTCAACCCACCTCGATGTACGTTCCAAAATATCAAACAATCCATTTGAGTGTTCCTCCCTGTCTGTCTTTCAAAGAGCTTCGAAACAAATATCTTCGTGAACTCTCAAAGTTAAGAGTTAGTCAAAACTACGAAATATGTCAGAGCATTGAAAATCAATACTCCTACATATTGCCTTAGTCATTTCCAAATTAAAGTGTTGGGGTGCTGAAAATCAGTGCTCCTTCACTTTGTCCAAGTTTTTGAAATGCATAAGTGCTAAAAATCAACACTTGTGCACTTTATGTTTTTCAAGTCTTAAAATGCATCATTGATTTTCAACGCTTGTGCATATTTTCCGTCTTTGAGTCCGCCGTCATTAATGCACTATTGGAGTTCATTAATGGCCTATTTTAAAGGATTTTAAGTGTTTTTAGTCTATCTCACTCCATTCTAATCTTCACTCACCTTCTCCCTGCGTGCTGGACATTTTTCCAACTTCAAGCTAGGTTGTGATTTGAAGATTTTTTGAGCTTTCATTACTAGGGTTTTGAATCTTTTCATCTTTTGAATTTGTTTTCCTCTTCTAAGTTGTGCCTTGTTTTTCTAGCTTTCCTTTCTTCATGCCCTAGTTTTCGTTTCTCTCCATCTATTCCCCGTTCTTGCCTCTTGACCTTCCACAAACTTCAATGTCAAAGCGGTAAAAATCACCACTATTACACCAAGGTCTTCCATTGTTCCTCAAATGTCAAGGCATTGGAATTGTCCACTACTACACTTAGAAATTTTTCACCAACTCCAAATGTAGAAATGGTGAAAATCATCGCTCCTACATGGAGTGACTTTCCACCAAAATGCAAGAGTGCTTAAAAATCCCACCCATGCACTTCAAGTTTGCTCTAAGTTTGATGACATGTCAAGGCACTGATTTTCAGCGCCTTGAAACATTTGACGATTTAAATGTTGAACATGTAAGGGCGCTAATTTTTAGCGCCCTTACATATGAAATCATCTCTCTAAGTGTAGGAGCGATGATTTTCAGCACTCCTACACAGTTGATAGATTTTTCTTCTAACACCTTAGAATCACTTTGTCTTCGCTTCGAACACCGTTTCTTTGCTCCTGCTCCATTGTTCATGCCAAATTTCTCATTTCCACTTGCTCTGAGTTGCTTGCTTGCCTCATGCTTCCCAATGTTGCGGATGAGAAGGCCACACAGATAGCCAATCTCAAGTCATAGCTTGATAAGGAAGAAAGAATTCTTACCCAAGAGCAAAAGGAGATGGAAAATGCCTATCATTTTTGGTCACAAATGAAGCAGGCAAAAATCAGTAAATTGGTGCAAGTTGGGGTAATTCCCGATAAGGAGAAATATACAAAGGTAAGGGAATCACTCAAGCACCATATCGAAGCGATCAAGTTTCTTATCCAATATCTCCACCATGTACAAGAAGATGTCAAAGGACATCATGCTATCCTGGAGAAGGGAATTAAGGAGTTGTCGGGCAAGCTTCTTTAAGAAAAACGTATTTTCCTCCTAGCCAGCGAACTTTCCAAGATCTACAAAGAATCCGTCATGCAACAAGCTGAGGATGCCAACTTTTCAAAAGCCTCAATACATGTCACTTATGAGATACGACCAACTCTTGATAACCTCAAGGTGTATCTTCATAGGTACAAGAAAATTCATTCATTTGCTAGAAGGTCGATCACAAGAGTTCACACCCTTGTCGATTACACTGTCGGTCCAAATGATGCATTCATCCAGGAGACCAGGAAGAAGTATGAAGACTTCTGTGCCCAAAGCAAGGAACCATGAAGACTCTTGATCTTCAGTGTTGAATATTTTGATGCTTCCCTGTATGCATCTTGTAAATAGTTTTTGACATCTTAAATGTCTTTTCAGCAAATGTAATTACATGTAAAATCAAAGATATTTTCCCAAAAAGATGGACAACATTTTTGACTAAGTCAAAGTTAGGTGAGATTTTCCTAAATTAGCTCACCTAACTTTCCTAATTTTACTCATCTAATTTTCTAGATTTTCTCTTCCCTCTCTTTTATAAATAAGGGGGAATTCTATTGTAATTTTTACCTTTAGGATTTTGCAACGAAGTGCTGCCCATTTTGAAGCAGATTTGTGAAACTTTGTGTTCATGTTTGTGAATGAAAATATGATCAATAAAGAAGAGAATTGTATACCAAACTTTTTGTTGGAATCGATAATCTTGTGGAGTGATTATATTGGTAGTGATTAGTAGATGAGATCTAAAGGGCTTCGAATAAATTTATGTAAACTTTGTGTTACATTCTTTATTTGAATTTACGTTTATGTTTGAGTAACATTTGGTGGATTATCTACAAGACTTTGTGCTTGCATTTGTTCGCGTTGTTCGTGGAACTATTGTGCTATATCTATAAGACTTTGCGCTTCTAATACGACATGTGTTACATATCTTAAGGATTTGCTAGTGAAAAGCTATGTAACAACTTTGTGCCTTCGTGAGATTTTCTTTCTCATTTTATTGTTATTGTTATCATGCCGGTACCTCCATGCTTTGCTTTGACAAGATAGAGGTATTGGAATTACTGCTTTGTTCTTAGTTCGAAGTTGCACAGAATCATAACTACCAACCGTGAAGCATTGTAAAACATCTTCTTTAAAAAAAGAGAGAAGGATGAATGTGACACACCTTGAATCTATTAATTGTAGTGTACATTTTGTAAGTATTTAGTTTGTTTTATTTAGTGTTTGAAAGTGGGAAGAAGGGAACCTCCCCTTTCCGAGAGGAGAGATTATATCTCACACAGCTGTGGTTGAAATCTAGGTTGTGTAATCTATTGAAAAGGTGATTACATAATTTTTACCCAACAAAGTTGAAGATTCAATTATAAATATTGATGTAAATGTTCATCTTTGGAAATAAGTGAGACACGGTATTGTGATTTCACCCGAGACTAAGAACCTATCTAGTCTCTCAGATATAAAACCTTCCACACATCTCCTGTTACTCCAAGTGAACATACCCTTCCCCGATTTTATATCTATCAAGGTTAGAGAGACAATATTATCTCTCAAAATAAAAGATGAAGGCTCACCCCTTTCTTTTCCTTTAAACTAGTGATAGCATTAAAATCACCAACTAGAATCCACATGAAAAAAGAGTTAGGGACCTCACATACTAAATATGTGCCCAAAGAAGGATTTTACTAGGCAAATCAATCAGAGTATAAACATTGGTACACAAGTAGATTTCACCAGATTCAAAACTCGAGATAGACTTAGATAAAGAGTTTCTTCCATAAATCCACCAAAGAGGAGAAATCTTGCGCAAATCCCAAAGATAAACATTTCCTCTGGCACTGCCATGAGCCCTAACACATTGACAATGACCTCTCCATCACACCTTAGAAGCCACTTTGAACATACCTTTTACTGCCAGCTTAGATTCTTAAATGAACAAAACATTAAAAGAATGCATTTTAATAAAATCTTGAACAAACTTTTATCTAGGGATGTTTTTTAAAGCCCTCATATTCCAGGAGAGAACAATCATTTATGAGAGTTAGAAAAGTGGGAGTCAATAGTCTTAACTAAACTTGACTCCACCAAATTCTCCCCCATTAGTTTAATTTTATCTTGATCTCTCTTCCTTCCCAGCTTGGAGGGCTTCTCTGATCCTCCCTTTTTGAAGGTCTTTTGCTGCAATATCGAAGTTGACCTAACTTTGTTGCCTTTCCCAGGATCTTGAGCCCCAAACTTTGGTACCGATTCTAACAAGGCCAAGACTAGTCCACTCAATTCATTTTGAGAGGGGACAAATCTTTAGGGATCTCTTGAATTTGATCTATATCTATTTGTATCTCAATATGATAATTCACCAAACCATTATGATTGACAACTATTTTAGGATCCATCTAATCCATTGCCAAATTATTCATTCCAGAGAGCTACTTGTTTTAGTTTTCTCCATGTTGATCAATGTCCTCCAATGCCTTAAAACAATTATAAATCTCTTCATCCTTTCCATCCTTGGAGCATCTCTTAAGGCCTCTCCCCTTGTTGTAGGGCTTGATGGGTATAAAACCCTCCTTATTAGTTTCCTTATTTGACACAGGGGATTTTTCTTTATCCTTTGAAATTGGAGGATGAGGAGACACATTGGTTGGAGCATTGCTTGCATGCACCTCGAATGAGCTAAGTTTAGGATATTTCCTCTAAAAATTCCCATACTTAGGACAAATCTAGCAACCAAATGGGAGAGCTTCATAATCTATTTGTTGAATCCATGAAGTAGAACCTATTTGAATTTCCATTGAATCTGGCAATGGGTTATTAAATTAATTTCAATATAAATTCAGGCATATGAGATTACTTTCTTATCCAGATTCTATTGAGCTGAACCAACTGGTTTTCTTAGTAGTAGTGCAATCATGTGCATAATATTGTTCCTCTAGAACTCCAATGACAACCAAGGAAGCCTCACCCAAACTGAAACCTTTGACGACAACTCCTCTATCAAATTAAATCTTATATGCTAAGGTTTGATAAACAACCCTACTTGATTATAGAAATAAGGACCTCCTTCGTATGCCTTATTCCATTCTTCCATGCATGAGAGCACCACCACAAAGTAGTTAGACTACCTGCATAACCTCCATATTCCCCTCTAGATTCCAAGTTTGAAGAGCCCACAACTCCAAGAAAGGGAGCGATAAGTCCAAATCCCCATAAATTTATAAATTAAAGCATGATTACTCAAATAATTAGCATCCTCTACAACCAAATCTAGTTGGATTACTAAAACATGACTAGAAATACTCCTCTACAAACACCCATTTACCTTCGATGCTTGAAGACCCTTGATCTAAGAAGACCCCTCTTTGTTTAAAGCTTTACTTAAATGTTTTTTTCTTTGGAATGGTTTGATAAAGAAGGGACAACCCCCATCAAAACCTCCAAAAAGGACATATCCATATGTCCTCCCAAGCATGCACTGGATGCCATTAACCAATAGATAAAGACAATAAAAAAGAATTAGTACTATACCCATGCAACCCTTGCCTAGCATTGATCTGTTTTAAGGATCTATGACATTTGCTTCAAATGCTTACATTAACAATTACAAACCAAAAGTGCTTGATTTTAATTAAACACACAAATGGAATTTAAATAACGAAATTACAAAGTAATTAAAGAAATAACAGAATGAGAGATAAAGAGAGTGCAATCGAAGATTGATAACGGAGTTCGTCGTTTAGAACGACTACGCTCCGGGCCCCTCTCCAATTGAGTGGACCGATCCAATTATTCCTCCAGAAATTCGGTTACATTCGTTGGCAGAACCTCCCCTTGGCTTACAAAGAAATTTACAAATGCACTTCCAAAGTGCGCGGAAACAAGCTTCTCCAAAAGCACGAAAATACAAAAATTCCTCCAAAGAAAACAATCTCTCACACTTGCAAAATTCTTCCAAAATCACTTGACTTCTCTCACTTTTCTCACCTCATTTTATAGCCAAAAATTACCAAAATTGGTGTAAAACCGATTAACTACCCAATCTCCCTTACATAGTGCAAATTTTCAAAAATATCCCCCTTTTCTCATCTCCCGGAAGGATAATATATCCAATATTATTTTTATTTAGCACTTTATATTTATCCGGGGCTTTACAAATGCGATTCTCCTTTTATTTAGGAGATTTTATTTCTCCATAGGATATTTTGATGTTATTTTATCCCTATGTATGGGGCTATGTTTTGAATTAGGCATGTTTGTTTTAAAAAAAAAAAATATCAAATCCCCCTTAAAGAGGATTTTTTAGGTATTTTATAGGGGGGGGGTGGTCCCACCACACTCCCCTCCTTTTATCCTCTCCCCTAAAAGAGGGGGATGTGTTCCCCTTCAAAAGTGGGTTTCCCCCCATACCATGGGTGGCGCACCACTTAATGTGGGCCGCCCCATGGATGGGTGGGGCCCATCTTACATATTTTTATTAAATATAAATTTTGTCATTTTTTTTATTTTTTAAATTTGATTTTTAATTATTTTTGCTAAAATAATTTTTTCTACTTGGAGGCAGGGGGGTGATGCCATGTGTCAAGGGCTGATTGGCCGTTGTGTTGATTGGGCGCTGACGTCATCGGGTTGACCCAATCTTTGACCTTCATAACTTTGCCATACGGACTCCGTTTTATGTGAAACGAACTCCGCCAGAATTGTGATGATGAACACTTCGCAATGGTGCTGACTTTGACCAGTTTTGATGACTTTGATTTTTTTCCTTTTTTTCCCTGGCCTGGTTTTGAGAGTTGACTAGAGGTTTGACCATATATATCTTGAGCTCCGGGACTCCAATTGTCTCTGTTCGAGTTGTGTTGGAGTCAAGATCAAGAGCACTTTCTAATGATACCAAAACTAGAGAAAATGAATAATTTCAAATTTTGACAAAAAATCCTCTAGATCAAGCACCAATCCCCACTTGAATGTTAAAAACCACACCCCTAAGTGCCACACACACCACCCAAAACACTACCCCCAATCGATCCCCTAGCCTCCACTGCACCACACCCAAGCACGATCTGCAATAGACTTGAAAGAAGCATTCGAATAATTTAATGCCGAAGGGGGTTAATTAATTAGCCCGCTAGAATAAGAGCAATAATGATTGGCCGATTCTCAATCTCTCTCCCGAAAGGGGAACTATGATTCCTTATTTATTAGGTTTCTTAATAACCATCATGCATAAGGGGAACTATAATTCCAACTAATCTACTTGGGCTAATAGTTTTATTAATAACCACCCGGACATAGTTGGTGGGAGGAATAGTCTCGTCGGGAGGAAGCTAGAGGATATGGCTTTGGAACTGCTACTGCTACTGGTACTACAACTGTTGTTGGATCATATATTATATACGATACTGTTGTTACTGTTGCTACCCATGCTTCTCTTTTGACGGGTGCATCAACTTCTAGATCAACAACTTGATCGAGCACTAGATCAATGAGCTTTTCCTTTGCGATATAGGCTACCTCAGCTGTTGGTTGTGATGCTACAAAAGGTGATGGATCTATAGAAAGGACTGGGTATCGATCAGGAACTAAAACTACTAGTTTTGCCTCTATCCTTGTCTCTGCTACTAGATATGTTGGCTATGGGTCTAGATCTCGAAAGTGAGAACCTCGATCACCGGAAGTGTGGCATTTCAAAGATATTTTATCATATCTGATGTGACATGTGGACCATGTACAGTAGCTTGGTCCCAACATGTACAGTAGCTTGGTCTTCCAAACCACCCAATTATAGTCTGGTCTAGTCAAACCCATCCTCGAATTGGAGATGGTGTTTTGTCCAGATGGGCATGAACGAATATGTCTTATCCCCTTTGTTATTTCATAGTACACATGCATGAACGAATGAACATTGTGGGGATGTTGAGATAAGGCATCAAGTTCTCCTTGCCATCTTTCTCCCAAAAAAATGGGAATATAGTTGGATGGATGGGATGCTCGGGTTGATTGATGGTCAAATCGTGGCCAAACACCAAACAACATTCTCTATGGAACATGAATACAATATCCTAGGTCCATCCTGAATGGAAACAGTAGTAGTTGGTGCAGTGGTTAAAAGAACTTGGTATTCATTCACATTTCATGCAACATCTGGATTTTCGGAGAATGAATTTCCCTTTTCAACAACTAGAGTTGGACGAGATCTGGGAATATTCAACACCAGCGTCTTATGGATATGGTTGTCATGCCCTAACTCCCAATGTAAAGCTATCTACCCATAAAAATGATATAATTTTGTTACAATTAAATCTGGCTTTTTTTGGCCCCTACCTTGGTCCTATAATATTTGTACAACATACATAAGTGAAGTTTTCATCATATTTTTTTGCATTCAACTAGAGTCATGTAAAATTTTCTTTAAGTTTTTTTAATTTAAAAATCTTAATTTTTATACAAGGTATGGAGTTTGTAGACCTATATACCATCAAATATGTATCATATAGATCCTTTTTGTAGGTTTAGGCTCATTTGGAAAGTTAGTTAGTTAGTCAAACTTTTTATTTGCCATAGCACTCAATGCCTAGTAAATAGTGCTAAGTCTTAGGAGCTTAATTGCTTAAGGTAGCACTTAAGCATTATTTCCAATGTCCTTCTCCTGACTCAAGTCACATAACTCACTCGAGTCACCTCCACTTGCAAGAAATTACCATTGCACTATCCATATTAGGAAAACACTACTCACAGTAACTCCATTGCCTAAGATTATCTTTGTTTTGCTTAGCTAGGTGACACCACCCATGAGCCACCCTAAAAGTAGCCAAGTCATACTTTCTAGACCCTAAGGGGTATTTTTTTACAAAGCGTAAATTTAACCCATTGAGGTATTTTTTCACATTCAAATAAGTATTTGAAATCTCATTCTACATACTTGTAATGGTATAGGTGATTTTTTTTTTATAAATTTGGCTCCAAATGCTTGATTTTTTAGCTTAAAGTTATATTTCCATTCCTTTTTTGTGATATACATAACTTTAGTATGTAGAGTCAAATTTTGGAAAATTTGGTTTTTGAAATTTCTCAAAAAATTATAAATAATCTTATTATAACCTATATTTTCCTTTTTTGAATTTTTTTACAAATTGTAAAATTCACCATGTGTTATAAATGATTTATTTAAGCTTATTAATTATTCAAATTGTACAAATTAATCATTATGTTTTGTTGGGGGGTTGCACTTGCCTAATTAATAAATTTTGGGGGTGTAAGGAATGATTTAAGCATCCTCGTGTCTTTCCTCTCTTGGTGTTTTCTACTAGTCATAGTAGAACCTAAGACTATTGAGCTCCTCACTCGACACAACTATTACACATGGAAATAAAAAATGAGATAACTACTACATTTTAAAGTACTTCAACAAATGTTAAATGATAAACTTCTTGAGTTCATTAAGTTTGAAAATTTTTCTTATAAGAAAAAATCAAATGATGCCATGGGGCTCATGTGATTACATGTATTTGATAATTTATTATTTAATATTGCAAAGTGTAGAACACCTAACTATAGGAAAAACTTGGTGGATTGTATGGTAGCAAAACAAGTTGTAAATTTGCAACTATAGGTATATTTGACATCACTCTCTGGACGATTTTCCTAGGTCATTCAAGATTTTTTTATAAAGTTCAAATTGATTTTGTCACAGTTGAAAGAATGTGAACATGATAAAATTAATTAAAAAAATATTCTTGATTATGTCAAAATTGAAGGGCCTATTTTAGGTGTTTTCATCTACCTTCTACTTTACTATGAACGCCTTGAGGGATGAATTTAAGATGCTTGGATTTGAGTTGTTTTAAAAGCATCTTACTAGGGAGCATGCCAAGTTAATTCATATGGATGTGCTTCCTAGTTATCATAGTCAAGCTTTGACGACTCAATATTCCAAGGGTAGAGGTAAGAATAAAAATTATACTAAGATAGAATCTCTTGAACAAGTTGTGATTCTTCCTCTAAATCAAAATAGAACATCCTCAAGTTCAATCCTTCCACTTCTTTTAAATTAGGTCAATCTACCTCCAAGATGAAGAAAAAGATAGGTAGTGATAGGTCTAGATAATAACTCATTTTTTGTTGTTTTCGTACATATTTTGAGACACTTTTAGATACACTTTCTAGACAATGCTCCTATATTACACTATCCTTCCATATCTATTATGCAGACTTGAACCTAAAATATAATGATGGAAATATGGTAATAATATACTAGTATCGTATGGTTTTTATAAAGTATGAAATGTTGATGGAATGCTATGTTTTGATTGTGATAGTTAGTTTTTTGTACAATACTTTGCAAAATTAACCTTTTTTCAGCCAATGAGGAACATCGGCACACGGTAGTTGAAGAGTTGCAGGATGAACCCGTAGCAAAAGGAGTTCGGGACAACAAACATGGGAGTTCCAAATTAGATTGAATGTGATGATTGATGATTAAAGGCACTTGATGGAGGTTTAAACTGTGTTATTATAACCAGTTAATAAACTCTAAAGAAGAGGTCTCCTTCACTCACAAGATTTTGACAAATGTTTGTATGTTTACATGCAATTTTGTTTTGACAGAGTTTTAGTCCTATTAGGATTCTTTTTCCTTTTCAATTATAGGTTGAATAAATCACTCTTAACTCTACGCTTTAATATCTAGGAGTGGAGTTAATGATTTCAGTTAAGTTGTTGCTTTGAATAAGATTCCCTCAAGCTTGTATATAGTTGTTGGTTGAATCCATAGATAAGCTGGTTTTTCAATTTTATGTTCTCAATTATTTTCAGTTTCAAGACATGAAATATTCAAAATGATTGAATATAATTTGTAGAAAGATATTTTGTAATCTTTCATGATATCGAATGAATGGAGTTAATTTTGTGGGATATGTAGAATCCGTTAGTTAGATTTGGGTTTAGTTAAAGTGAGAACAACCACTTGAGCAGGCCACTCAAGGTATTGTTCCTCACTTCATTTTTAGTTATTTATTTTTGTTTAATGGTTGTTTTTCATTTTTCATTACTTCATGAACTATATGCAAGTTAACTAGAATCTCTTATCTCGCTTATTGTTAATGAATGCTTATGAATATGCAAGCAATGGTTAACCAGTAGTACTCCAGAGGATAATTTAGTCGAGTCATTAGTTTTTATCAATTTTGAGTTGTCATAGTATCATTTCATTAGCAATAGTTCAGTTACAGTCTAAGCTATAGGCACTCGTAGCCACTAGTTCTGGTTATGTCTTTTACTATTTTGTAATTTTGTGAGTTTCCAGCAAGTAGAATAACTTGAATAGGGTAACTTAAGTAGTTTTGAGTCTTTGAAGGCATATATAATGTTTCACCATCACAAGCTTACAAACCTTGGGTTGATAATTTAATGTAGTCTTAAGTAATGTCGAGTAGATTGTTCAGTTAGATAAACCTCTGAAGTGTATAGGTGCTACGAAGTTTACAATACATTAGTTTAGACTATACAAGTAGCACTTTGAATTTTTATAAAATTCTTAGTTATGTTGAGGTTCATTGCTTTAAGAAGCTAGAGATATTAGAGGAGGCTATGCAATGACACAATATTTCTCTCTTTGACTCCTCTCCTGTAGGAAAAGGGTAAGATATTTTTGCATGAAAGTTGCATTCATCTATAGATAATTGGACACTTGATCCAGGTCCTTCAAATTCGATGACCAATTGACATGATCTACTTGAGTCTCTTTTCAATAGTAGTTCTTCTCACATTATAGTGGGTAAAGCTTCACAAAATCTAATTTTGGAGACAAACACCATTCGATTGCAAGATGGTTGCATTGAGGATGTTCTTGTTCTTGATATTTCTACTAATATTCTCTCCATATACCATATTTAATATTTTAGGGTGGGAAAATAGTTTATTTTATGTCCTATGATGTGGTTATTTGACAACTATAAGATGTTAAGAAAGTTGTTTCTTCGAGGAAAGTTGAACGTGAGGCCTATTTTTACATATTTAATGGATTTGAATCTTCGTCAAATTCACCTCTTAAAGCACGTGTTGATTCATTGAGTAGGATTTGACATGAATAGTTTATTCATTTCAATTACATGTATATAAACAATGATAATTTTATTCATGCTTTTTATGAGAATGATTGATAAATTATTTGTAAAATGGTTTGTTGTTTCTATGATTGGTATCATTGCACTTAGTTTAAAAGAATGTTAGGATATAAAGAAACCAAAAAATAGAAATGCATTCACTAATCTACACACAAAACTCTTAAGTGGTAGAATGACATAAATAATCACAAAAATTATACATGTCAGGCATCTATGATGGTAAATTAGATCTAGGGCAACAAGACCAATCATGATCCTTATTTAGAATAAAGGACCTATTAGAGGGTGTTTAACTATGGATCCAAGGACCATTTTATCTTGGTGATGTATTAAAAATAAATATGAAAATGGTTCTATGCAAAAAATCTATCCTATGGGTATAGCAAGTTGCTGGAATTTGTCCTTGTGAAATTTTAAGGTAAGTTCACTAATCAAAGTATTGGTGGGACTACTTTATTAAGACGCTACATTCATTTCCTTCTCTTAAAAATAGTCTTTAGAAATATTTAACTATGGATCCATATGGATCCAAGGATCATTTTATCTTGGTAATGTCTTAAAACTAAACTTGGAAATGGTTTTAGGCATCAAATATATGCTATGGGTGTAGGAGGTTGCTAGGATTTATCCTCGTAAAATTTCAAGGTAAGTTCTCTAATCAAAGTATTTTTATCCTACTTTGTTATGTTGCTACATTCATTCCCCCCCTCATGAATAGTCTTGAAAAACATGGAATTACATCCATACAAACTAAAATATGGATATAATGCAGAGTATTATATTTGTATGAAATAAAAAAGTTACTATGGAGTTAGAACAAGTAGAAATAGATCTAGGAACCATTTCAACAAAGCTAGATCTATTTATTATACCACTGGGATTTTAGACCTTATCATAGGAATTAACTAATTACATTGTCATAGGGTATACATGGATTGTGTTCAAAAGAATGCTAAATACTATGTCACCAAGTTTTATTTTCTATCAAATCACATAGTTTAAAACAATAAAAATAAAATGCAATGAAGATACCAAAATAATCCATTATATATGAATATCCCACTTCATAAACTACAATTAATAAATTATAGAAAACATGTTTGAAATAACGTTATAAATAATTTGAAATGAATAAATAAATATTTGATAATATGGCCTATCTACTTTTAGTCATGGGCATCTATGTTTGCATCTTACTTCACTTGGGGCCATAATTGTCGTCCCAAAGTAATGGAAATATTCTATGTTAGCATGTGTGAACATTGAAAATTGTGGAATTTATAAAATCTATTCCTTTGGTTTCTTATTGAAGCAACCCCTTGCATGGTTTCAATTATGGTTGCATAGTTTATGAAAATATGAAGGGACCTACCTTATGTGACAAGTACCTAGGTATGTATTGAATAAGTATTTGAAGCATATTGGATAGAAATTTGTGTGTTTAATAGTATTTGAATAATCATTGCTTTAAAAGGGGAAATCAAATACATTTTTGAATCAAATACTTATTTCTCTATCAAATATGATTATATCAAACCCTGCAACCTTAAATATATTTTAAAGTTGTATGGGTTTATTAGTTTTTGACTAATCCTTGTATTAATTTTTCTAGACTTGAATATAATGGATTGTTACACATTGAGTTGATGTCTATTGGGAAGTTATTCCTCAATACAATTGACTAATAGAATGGGGTACTGAAACACCTTAATATTATATGATCAAACATAGTTATTTTTGCTACAAAATTCAATTAGGAAACATTAAAAGAAGAACATAAAATTATACATGAATTACAAATACACATGAGAGATATTTATTTGGAAAACTATTACCAAAAAAATCCCATTAACAAATAGAAATTAACAATTCTATTATTTAGGAAAGACACATCAAATACAATAGGTCACTTTCACATAGTCTTAATTTATAGACCAATAGTATACAATCTCCAAATAGGACTTAACACCTTCAAGATATAACACATCCAATCAATCTCACTTTGTCCAACCTTGGTGCATATGCACAATTAGATATATATAATCATATTCATGGAATATTAAACTTAAAACTATCTAAATACTACATCTAATACCAATAATCACACAACCATCTCATGACTTTACCATGATGTTAGCATGAGGTGCATTACATGTAACATGACTTCTTCATATGAACAACCATTGCACATAATGAATCATTGTTACTATAAGTCAAAGGATATTGACCTTAATCTCTTGAACTACATACATATTTTGCTTCACTACAAATAAACAATATCCATAGTTTGTGGTAGTAAAGATAAAAAAATTATTAATGCCAGCTAACTGTAGTACCTATTTATATCCCCTAGAACATCACCATGCCTCTAGGAATAACTGCATGCACTCCAAGAATGCCACACAATCTTTTTTACTATCCTACACACTACTCATGACATACTTATATAATTGTGCGGTTATGAGTTCTCCAAATGAATTGAGGTTGGGAACATAGAAATACTAGACTAAGATAAGACTCCATGCTTAATTACTATGAATAGTAGAAATTATGTTCAATAAATTCAAATAAAGGAAATGATAGTAATAATAAAGAACCAATTTAAATGATCGAAAAGACCTAATCTCAATGAAGTGTGTGCACAAATCAAATATGAAAGCAAATAACATAAATTAATCTAATTACTTCACGTGCACCAAAAATTTATAGCCTTACTCCATTATAAGATGTAAAATTATACTATTTGAATAGTATGTGAATTGATCAAATACTTAGCATAACCTTGTTAGCAAAAGCAATATAAAAATGAGTATAGTTTAGATGCCAATTTGAGGAGAGATTGAATGGCTAAAAGATGGGTGTTTTATAGCTTTCATAGATTTCAAATCAATAGTGTAGGATGTGAGATGAGAACAACATAGGGGAATTGTGGAGAGATCATGATGAACATGCACATGACATGTGGTAGGATGAGGGGGTGTGATGAGTTAAGTGAATGCATGAATCAGAGGATTGATTACATGTGAGGGTGAAGTGGAAGTGAGTGAAAGTGAATTGAGTTTGCTTTTTAGACAATTCACTAAATTTAGCAATGGTCACTAAATTTAGAGTTAAAGGAATAAAGATAAAATTGATATTTTTTAGGAAATAAATAAAATAATGATTTTATTTATTTTTAGAGGAATGCACAAAGTCAAACTAAATAAATTAAATAATCTATTTAATTAATGGTGATGAAGGGGTAGATGAGTGATGATGGGAAATAATGTTGAATTTAAAAGAAATGTGTTAGACATTTTTAGGTGTCTATAACTACAACACTTGTAACTCACTACAAACTTCTACAACTTACCACAACTATTTACTAGACTATGACTAGATAATTGTTAACATGATCTTAGAGGAAAACTACACTAGGAACTCTCCACAAGTGAATAACACACCAAAGGTCTAATATTATTAAGGTATTAGGAAATAGTGCAACAACTAAAATATTTGAGCCTCCAAAAAAAGCTAAGATTAAATCTCAACCAACAGGAAGATCATATTAAGCTTATTGTATGCTTGTAAGTGGGTTACCAATTTGATAGCAATGGTTAAATGCTTCACACTTATCCACTAGGAATACTTTGGAAGTTTGATGACATTATGCTACAGCTAGGACATGGTTGCATTCCCCTAATCAAAGGCCATCTAAATCATGGTTAAAAAATATATATTTTCAATTAGTTTTAGCTATAATACCCAATATGATGACCCACACCCACCAATTAAAATGACTTATAAGACTAGCTAAATCTAATATAATCAATAACATATCATGATTTTAAGCGAAGTTTTAACATTATAATAGGTTATACATCTTGATAATTTGTATATTATACGCAAAAAAAATCATAAAAAAGAATAATAACCACACTTTAAGACTTAATATATTTGATGTAAAAGACTTCTTTAATTTTGAAGGACAATAACAAAATCTACATTACATGAAAACATTAGAACATGGGAAAACAACCATGAGGCCATTACATAACTTATGGTGCAATGGTGGCAATACAATGGTAGCAATAGTTACATGATCTAGAAGATGGCCTAAATTTTCATAAATTTTTTCCTTGCTATAAGTTGAAGTGATTCATTGTAAAACTTTGGAGGCAATGCCAAATAATTTTGTATGCAATTTCATTTTGATAAGAATATCAATCATGATATTGGGATGTACACATTTTTTAAATGTGTTCGAAGATGGTCGTAGTTTCATACTAAACTCGTAGTAATATTGTTAATTGTAAGTGACTAGGAGCATTAGAATCTGCTAACATTAGAAATCAAATAGAAGGTTAGATGAAATTTTTTGTGAAGAATTGAATGAATTAATAAATGAAAGTTTTTATTGACATCCACGAGACCAACCAATCCAAGGGACCCAAGAACTGGAACACAACCCCACCAGTTATCATTATTGTCTAACTCTTTATTGATTTTGTTTCTTCTGCTATGTATTTTGATAAGCTAACTAGTTATTTTTATATCTTATCCTCTTCAGAAAAGATTTCTAAAGATCTAATTTTCAATAAATCTATGTAATTGTACCAAATTTCCTTGTATGCCTTATGTTGCATAATATAGTGTCACTCTATCTCCATTAATCTCAATGAGTAGAAACAAAAAAATCCTATCCATCCACTCCTCTTTGGGTATTTTTCATCTTCTCATTTTATAGCTCAAAAGGTTTGAGTCAGTTCTTAGTTGAGCTATTAACATTTTAGCTTTCCATGTTATATTTTCTCCTAAATAGTACTTTTGATCATGGTCATATGTGGGGTTAAAATGTTTAACATAATGTTCTCTTTTTCACCCAAGCTATTTTGCCCACATGATATATTTGAATTTCTCTTTTACATACCTTTTAATTTTCACACTTGTGTTTGGGATCTCCTACATGTTGATGCTCCATTTGTTCATCCACTTGACATTTTTCTTCATCCGCATGCTCTTTCTTCTAGTTAAGTTTTCCTCCATCACAATTTTAGGCCAGTGGTGTTCCCCCATATTCTCAATTCTCTTCAAATAGCTTAATAGCCAAATTATTGTTGCCAATTCAATTAGAAAGGCTTTAGCTTCATCTAAAATATCTCATACAGGACCATGCTTTTTATTTTGAAATTTCTTGTGATTAGGTGCTTTTTTCATCTTTCTATTTGTTAGAATTTAGGTGTCATCAACCTTGTAAATCCTTTATTTTATTATTCTCCTAAAGTGTTTTGTACATTTACCCATAAGAGGTGAAACTGTTTGACCAACAGTGGTGAAAGAAACTATGTAAATGCAGTGTTACCATTACCGTTTATCCTTATGGAAAAGGACAAATTAGCTAGGCGTCCCACCTTGGAATCTTCTAAAATAAGGTTGTGGGTCAAAATAGGGTGTTGTAAGAGCATCTATGACATGCATGCAAGTTGTCATAAGATGCTATGATAGTATGACAGATTCCCTATGACAGAATATGCTATTTTTAGACCCCAGGCGCCCATGCATAAAAGATGCCTTATGACAGCTGTAAGAGCATCTGTAAGAGGCTATTTTTGGTATTTTTGACCATTTCAAGGAGGGAGGCGTGGATTTTCTAGGTGGTATTGCTGCCTATTGTTTGGTGAAACCATGGTGGTTTTCATCCTCACAAATCTCTATAAATTGGGGCCTTGAGCTAGTGTTATTAGAATTCAGTTTTGTAGGGTAACAGGGTGCTGCTGGATTTACAGGGAATGATAAGAGAAGTCTATTGCTGCATGTAATATTGAAGATTATCAGTAATATACTTGCCTCTCTTTCGGTGGTGGAGTTTTTTTTTCGGGGTTTCTCCACGAAATCTGTTGTTGGATGTGTTATATTGTTCTATCTCTCTCATTCTTTCTTCACACTAAGGCTAAGGTTAATCTACATATTTCAGATTTGCATTCACACATTTAAGTTCATATTGCAAGCTTTCTTCACCTTGTTTTTCAACATTTGGTATCAGAGCTAACGGTTCTGTTAAGGAAGGGACGCTTTCCTTTTAGAGTGTTGAAGGTTTTTTGCTGCAGTGGGAGCTTTTGTGTTGTGGGTTTTGCAGATTTGTGAAAGATTGCATACCATGGCCTCCACCTCTCGTCTAGATATTGAGAAGTTCAATGGAACTGGTTACGAGATGTGGAAGTTGAAAGTGGAGGACCTTCTTGAGGAAAGAGATCAGTGGTTACCAGTTTCAGTTGAAAAGAAGCCATCTACTTCAACCTTGTCAGATGAAGATTGGAATAAGTTAGACAAGAAGGCTCGAGGGACTATTCGGTTGTGTCTCACAGATTCTGTCCTCCTGAATGTCTCTTCAGAAGACACAACATACAAGCTTTGGAGGAAGATAGGTGAAATCTACCAAACTAAGAGTTTGTCTAACAAGTTGTATCTCAAAAGATGTTTGTATTCATTAAAGATGAAGGATGGTGAATCTATTGCTGAACATTTGAATGCTTTTAATTTGATTATAAGTCAGCTTGCATCTATTGATGTTAAAATAGAAGATGAGGATAAATGCATTTTATTGATTTGCTCTTTGCCAGAATCTTGGGAAAATTTAGTTATTGCTATAACAAGTGGTGGTGCAGAACCTAAGTTGGATACTATTATTCCCATACTTCTTTCAGAGGAGATGAGGAGAAAGACCATGCGCAGTGGCTCCCAAGATGCCTTGCATGTGCGAGGTAGGCCCAAGGAGAAAGAGCCTAAAGGGGATAAGAAGAAGGATAAGTCTAAAGGACGATCTAAGACCCCTGGAAAGAGCAGAGTGAAGTGTTGGAACTGTGGTAAATGGGGACATGTGAAGAAGGAATGTAGAAACAAGAAAAAGAATGCAGATTCCTCCATGGAAAAGTCCTCTGATAACGGTGATTCTGATGCTTTGATTATTTCAGCTAACACAGTTTGTAATGATGCTTGGCTTATTGATTCAGGTGCTTCCTTCCATATGACTCCTCATAAGGAGTGGTTTTCTACATACAAAGAATATGATGGAGGAGAGGTCTTCATGGGTGATAATAGCTCACAAAAGGTTATTGGTAAAGGAAAGGTAAAGTTGTGTTTCAGTGATGGGAGGGTTAAAACCCTTGATGATGTTTTACATATTCCAGGACTTACAAAAAGTTTAATTTCAGTTTCCAAGTTGAATGATTCTGGGATGCATGTGACATTTGACAAGTCTGGTTGCAGGATGGTAAGGGGAAGTTTGGTGGTTGCTAAAGGATCTCGGACAGGGAATTTATTTACGCTACATGCCTCTACTTTTTGTAACTCCTCTTTTGTAACTAGCACTGAAAATGCATGTATGTTGTGGCACCATAGATTGGGTCACATTGGTGAAAAAGGTCTTAGGACCATACTTGATAAGAAACTAGTAGACGTATTTCTGATTATTCTATTGGTAAAAATGATTTCTGTGAGGATTGTGTGTTTGGTAAACAAAACAGGTCATCATTTCCTAAAGGAACTAATAAAGCTAATGGATTGTTAGAACTTATTCATTCGGATGTTTGTGGTCCAGTGGATACAGATTCTTTGGGTAGATCTTGTTATTATGTTTCCTTCATTGATGATTACTCAAGATATACTTGGATTTATTTTATGCATTCAAAATCTGAAGTTTTCACCAAATTTAAGGAATTGGTTGAAAAGCAAACAGATTATAAGATAAAAGTATTGAGATCTGACAATGGGGGTGAATATTGTTCTAAGGAATTTGATGAGTTTTGCAAACATGCAAGAATTGTTAGGCAAAAGACTACACCTTACACACCCCAACAAAATGGGGTAGCAGAAAGAATGAACCGTACATTAATGGAAAGAGCTAGGAGCATGTTAAGTAGTGCTAAGTTAGACAAATGCTTTTGGGCAGAGGCTGTTGGTACTGCTTGTTATTTAATTAATAGATCTCCTTGTAAAGCTCTTGTTGATAAAACTCCTTATGAAATGTGGTTGGGTAAAAAGCCTTCAGTTTCACATTTAAGGGTCTTTGGTTGTGAGGCTTTTTTTTTGTTCATGTGCCTCAAGAGAAGCAGGTCTAAATTGGATCCCAAATCTCATAAATGCATCTTTGTAGGTTATGGTGAAAATGTTAAAGGTTATAAACTTTGGAATCCACTAACACGAAAGATGATATTTTCTAGAGATGTTATTTTTAGGGAATTTAGAGCTAACTTTGAAGATGTGCAACCAAAGGAAAAGTCAAAAAGTGCATTTTGAAACTAAGCAAGAAGATGCACATGTGGAAGAACAGAGAGATGGACAAGAAGATGGAGAAGAAGAAGAGAGTTCTGACGAATCCGTTGTAACAGAAGAAGTTGAAAACAATGAGGATGAACATGAGGAGGAACCTCTTACTCCACCTTTGAGAAGATCCACAAGACAACGAAATCCAGTTGAGGTATAGCCCACCTGATTTTCGTTGTAAATTTGCTTTGTTATGTACTAATGATGAACCTAGATCTTTCAGGGAGGCTCTCTCTTCAGAAGAATGTGAGTCTTGGATGCAGGCCATGCATGATGAGATGATGTCTTTGAAAAACTGTGACACCTGGGATCTTGTTAGTTTGCCCAAAGGAAGAAAGGCCATTGGTTGTAAGTGGATATATAAAAAGAAGTTTGGTGCAGACGGAAAGTTGGAATGGTACAAGGCCAGATTAGTGGCCAAGGGCTACTCCCAGAGAGAGGGAGTTGATTTTGGTGAAATATTCTCTCCTGTTGCTAAGTTAACCTCTATTAGATTCATTTTATCCATTGCTGCTGCTTATGATTTAGAAATAGAACAAATGGATGTTAAAACTGCTTTCTTGCATGGGGATCTAGAGGAAGAAATTTATATGCAACAGCCTGACGGTTTTGTTGTGAAAGGAAAAGAACACTTGGTTTGCAGGTTAAAGAGGTCTCTATATGGTTTGAAACAGTCACCTAGGATGTGGTACCAGAAGTTTGATGCATTTGCATTAAATATGGGTTTTGTTAGAAGTGATGAGGATCACTGTGTTTACTTTAAAGTTATTGATGATCAGATACTGATTATTGTCTTATATGTGGATGATATGTTGTTCATTGGTAACAATAAGCCAATGATTAGGGAACTTAAAACTCAGCTTTCTGGCACATTTGATATGAAAGATTTAGGGGCTGCTAAATATATTCTTGGGATGGAAATCATTAGGGATCGGATTCACAGAAAGCTTTGGTTAAGTCAGAGCAAGTATGTTAACACTATTTTGCAAAGGTTTAATATGCAGGACTGTAAACCAGTAAATATTCCATTTCCTATTGGTACTAAGTTGAGTTTAGACATGTGTCCTAAATTGGATGATGATATTGATGAAATGTCTAAAGTTCCTTATGCTAGTGTTGTCGGTAGTTTAATGTATGCAATGGTTTGTACTAGACTAGATATAGCCCAAGCAGTGGGAGTTCTAAGCAGGTTTATGTCTAACCCTGGTAAAGAACATTGGACTTTTGTCAAAAGGGTATTCAGATATTTGCAAGGCACTTCTGATTACTGTTTGGTTTATCATGGTACTGACAATGTTGATAAGTCATTGGACATACAGGGTTTTGTTGATGCAGATTGGGCAGGTGACTTGGATAGTCGAAGGTCCACTAGTGGCTATGTGTTTACTTTGTTTGGAGGAGCAGTGAGTTGGATGAGTAAAAGACAACCTACAGTTGCTTTGTCTACCACTGAAGCAGAGTATATGGCTGCTACACATGCCTCTAAGGAGGCAGTTTGGTTACAAAGACTTGGTAATGGTATTGGTTTTGATTGCAGGATAGTGAGGATCGGATGTGATAGTCAGAGTGCCATATGTTTGGCTAAAAATCCTATGTATCATGCTCGTACTAAGCATGTTGATGTTCAGTATCACTTTGTGCGAGAAATGGTTGAGAATGGACAAGTCTTGATTGAAAAAGTTGACACTTTGGATAATGTTGCAGATTCTCTTACGAAGCCAGTCACCACGGAAAAGTTCTCTTGGTGCAGAAAGGCCATGGGCCTTGATCACTGTACTTAATTCTATGTAATTGTATCTCTATGGGTGTAATTTACAATGTATGATGTCAAGTGGGAGAATGTTAGGATTTAGGTGTCATCAACCTTGTAAATCCTTTATTTTATTATTCTCCTAAAGTGTTTTGTACATTTACCCATAAGAGGTGAAACTGTTTGACCAACAGTGGTGAAAGAGACTATGTAAATGCAGTGTTACCGTTACCATTTATCCTTATGGAAAAGGACAAATTAGCTAGGCGTCCCACCTTGGAATCTTCTAAAATAAGGTTGTGGGTCAAAATAGGGTGTTGTAAGAGCATCTATGACATGCATGCAAGTTTTCATAAGATGCTATGACAGTATGACAGATTCCCTATGACAGAATATGCTATTTTTAGACCCCAGGCGCCCATGCATAAAAGATGCCTTATGACAGCTGTAAGAGCATCTGTAAGAGGCTATTTTTGGTATTTTTGACCATTTCAAGGAGGGAGGCATGGGTTTTTTCTAGGTGGTATTGCTGCCTATTGTTTGGTGAAACCATGGTGGTTTTCATCCTCACAAATCTCTATAAATTGGGGCCTTGAGCTAGTGTTATTAAATTTCAGTTTTGTAGGGTAACAGGGTGCTGCTGGATTTACAGGGAATGATAAGAGAAGTCTATTGCTACATGTACTATTGAAGATTATCAGTAATATACTTGCCTCTCTTTCGGTGGTGGAGTTTTTTTTCCTTCGGGGTTTCTCCACGTAAATCTGTTGTTGCATGTGTTATATTGTTCTATCTCTCTCATTCTTTCTTCACACTAAGGCTAAGGTTAATCTACATATTTCAGATTTGCATTCACACATTTAAGTTCATATTGCAAGCTTTCTTCACCTTGTTTTTCAACACTATTTGCCTCCATTTAGAAGTTGACGTGCTACTGCCCCAAACTTTGCAACCATACAAAATCACAGGTGTAACAAGTAGTCTAAACAAATTCTTCTTTTTTCTAGTTCCATAACTCAACTAATCTACATATATTTTGAAGCAAGTATAGATGTTTCCATCCCCCTTATATTCTTTTTTTTCTAAAAGTCTCATAACTGATATTGTTGCAAAAATTAAGGCTCAAATACTTGTATTCATTTGCCACCTGCAAAGAGTTTCCCTCAAACTCAAAATTTATTTGCTTCCTAGCTCTTTTCAAAGTAAAGATCATGATGTTGGTTTTGTTGATATTCACTCAAGCATTCCCACTTCCTGACAAAATAACTCTATAGCTTTTAGATGTTCTTGTAGACTTTTTTTGATATTTCCATTAAGGCAAGGTCATCTGCATATAACAACAACTTGATCACATAAGTGGCTAAGAATAAATCCTCACCTCCCTGCTTGTCTAACCACTCCTCTAAGTTGTTTATGTATAACCTGAACAAAGTGGGAGACAACCATAGACTCTGTTTGACACCAATGTCGCTTCCAAAGCACTTAGATAGACTATCCCTTCTTCTGATGTTGTCTTGAACTTGACCATAAAATTTGTGGGAAACAACCCTATACTCTTTTGAAATTCTAATCTCTTCCATTTTTTCCTAAAGTTTGTTTCTAGCATTATGAAATGCCTTTTTGAAGTCAACAAAACAACAAAAAACTTCACTCTCCTGTTTATCCCAAAAAAAATTCAACCATGTGCCTAAGAGCAATGCAGTCGTCAATTATAGAATGCTTTGGTCTAAAACTAGCTTTCCCTTTCACCCTCTTACCCTCCTCATCCCAAAGGTTGATTCTTCATTCCACCATGCTTCCAAAGAGCTTTCCAAAAAAGGATTAATCATTATGGTGCAATAATTTGATGAAAGTTTACATCACCATCTTGAGGAGAGGGATACTAACGCTCGTTGTCCAGTTTGTTGGAAAACCATGCTGAATGACCATGTTGAAAATCTTTTTGATATTCAATGCCAAGAGTTCTAAACCCTATTTCAAGTATTCTATCTTTAACTTGTCGATGTCTTGAGCCTTTCCTACCATTAATGCTTTAATTCCAACTTTGATGTCCTTTGTGGAAAAAAGTTTGGCTTTAGTGTTAATTACCGAATGAGGGGTTTATCTTGTTCTCATTCATACAACATTTTAACATATTATGACCATTGGACACCTGTGATAATATTCTCATTGATTACTCTAGTTTCCTGCAATTCCCTCCAAAAACCCCTTGGGTTGTGCTTTCCAAGATAAATTAATTCCCTCCTTAGTATCATGCACTCCTCTTTTTTTGATCTCACTAATTTTCTATACAATTTTTTTTTCACATGTTCCCTCCCTGATATTTTCAACCTTCTTTTTACTGCCTTTACACTCTTCATCATACCACAAATTTTGCTATAAAATTATTTTGGGATCCCTTATGCCCTTGGCTCTTTTGTATGCTATGAGAGCCTTGTGAATGATTAACATCAAATTGTCATTGTTTATTATGTTTAAATGATTTTTGCTGGGGCTACCAACATTTTTAATTTCTAGTAACTATTTTTCAGGCTTTTTTTAAATAGGTCTTAATTCTCACGAGTTAGAGGAATTTTGTCTTGAGATTCCACCCTTTTGTGTGGTTGAGGAATAGTTCTTTGCTGGTCAAATTTTTGCATTCCAAACTTTACATAAATAGGGCTATGATCAAATTTTAACTCTGTAGGGAAGCTCCCTATTTCCACCTCCATTATCCTTGGTATAATTCTTTGCGATCAAATGAGTAGTCCACTATGATTTATCCATTGTAGGTATGACATGTGAAAGTTCCTAAGTTCAACCATGTGTTTATGCTATTACATTTGATCAAGCCATGAAGGCTGCAAATCCCTAACAAATTTGCACCAAAAGACAAAATTCCACCTTTTGAGTCCTAAGATACCCTTTTACACCTCTATTTTTCTTCTTCCTCTAACCACAATGGATTGCTATTTTGCCCCACTTCCTTAACAATACAAAGAGCTTGATTATTTGCCATTCTTGCATTAAAGTCTACTAATAGAATAATATTGCATATGACAAAGTACTTTTTATGTCTCCTTTTAGTGCTTCATACATATCTTCTCTATTTAGATCCCTTTTCTTGTACACTTTGGAACCATATGGAGCAAAATAACACGTTGCGAGCCAAATTATAGATTCCCCATATGTTATCTACAACCATATGTATTGGTCATTTGAGTCTTTCTTTTCTATATTTTTGATTCTTTCACATTCTTTCCTAACTAGGATTGTCACTACCCCATGCCCCTTGCCATTTTTCGTTAGCTCATTCCAAACTGATATCTTTTTGTAACCTTCAAATTCAAGTATCTTGCATCCCTTATGCTCATACATTTCTATGAGCACAATGATATCCTTTCCTTCTATGATGGGCCCCAACCCAAGCCCCCTCCCCAAAGAGTAGACTCTACAATTCCAACTTACTATAAATGTTAGTATGTGCTAGTTAAGAGGGATTGTATCTGTGTATATGTTGTAAAATGTAGTCTCTCATATCAACGTAGTTTTCTTTTTACAATGAAACTTATATATTTATGTATGTTGATATATTCATTTCATTTATTACTTATGATTTCTACAAATTTATCTTTTATTAATAGTACTTCTATTCTTAGGGGTTATTTTTATGACATGCAAGATCAATTTCAAATGAGGTAAACTTCAAAATCTTAAAATTCAAATTTGTCAAATTCTTTTTTAGTAGTTGTTGGGAGTTGATTTGATACACGTTAATGTTGTAAATTGTAACACCCTTGCATTTAAAGACATGATGTGCAAGATCAATCCTAAATAAGGTAAACATGATCCAAATTTCAAAGTCTTAAAATTTAAATTTGTCATATTCTGTTTTGCTAGTTGTTGGGAGTTGACTTGGTACATGTTAATGTGACAAATTATTATGTCCTTGTATTTAAAGATATCCATTTAAGCATAAAAGCATTGCCATCTTTATGACATGCAAGATCAATCCCAAATGAGGCAAATATGACCCAAAATTCAAAGTCTTAAAATTCAAATTTGTCATATTCTTTTCTACTAGTTGGTGGGAGTTGATTTGGTACATGTTAATGTAACAAATTATTATGGCCTTGTATTTAAAGACATTTATTTGAGCATAAGAGCATTTCCATCTTTATGAAATGCAAAATCACCCAAAATTCAAATTTGTCATACTCTTTGCCACTAGTTATTGGGAGTTGACTTGATACGTGTTAATGTGACACCTTGTATTTAAAGATATTAATGGAACAATTGATGCATTCAAGGAGTATTCATTGTAGGAATCTTTCAATTTGAAACACTAAATCTAAAACCCTTCCCTAATTTTTCCAAGTTTGGTTAATAAAATAAACTTTTGGATAACTCCTAAAATTCTACGTGGAGTTGCTTCCTTAAAAAATGTGGTTGGTGTCAATGGTCTCTCGTCTATTGGTGAAGTTGAAAGGTTGTAAATGAGCCCACAAAGGATCAAGTCTTGCTGAGTGCAAAGTATTCGATGAGGTGGGGGTTGTGATCCCTGCGAGTTTTAGGGACCCCCTCGGAGTATCTCCAACAACAACCAAAAAAAAAAAATGTGGTTGGTGGCTGGAGCAACGTCAGGGAACAGCGTCCAGTCAAATGGTACGATGGAGGGAACAGCCAATATTCGTCTCGAAGCGGCCTCAGGCTATAACAGCGAACACAAATTCACGTGTTCGTCTCGAAGCGGCCTCAAGCTATAACAGCGAACACAAATTCACGTGTCATTGCAAGTTAGATATAACCACCACCTTATTTTATTCGATTCTTTCATTTTGTTTCAATGTCGGAGGTTTCAGTTGGAGTTTGCTATAAAAGATCTCACTTAATGGCCTTAAAACTAGCCCCATTACATGCTCTGCTTAGTTGCTAAAAACATTTAATATAGCAGTAGATATGAAGAGTTTTATCCCAGTCGATGTAGAGTCTCATTTTTCCTTGCAGAATCTGCCATATGGGGTGTTTAAGCCCAGTCCTGGGGAAGAGGCTAGAGCTGGAGTGGCAATTGGTGACTATGTATTGGACCTCAGTGCAATCTGTAGAGCTGGGCTCTTTAATGGGCCTCTTCTCAAAGGTTCTCACTGTTTTCTCGAGGTTAGTACAAGTAATGATTGTTTTCTGCATTGAATTGTTTAGTTGTCTTGTGCCGAGCGATGTAGATGACTCTCAAATGAATGTGATAGGGGACTTTGAATGCATTCACGGCAATGGGAAGACCTGCTTGGAAGGAGGCCAGAGCGACAATCCAGAAGCTTTTATCAGGCAAGTTTTACTTCTATTTCCTATTTATATCTCAAGATTTTTCCCTCCTCCTCGTCAAGACATGACTAGCTCGCCTTAGAGAGAGCCATATCTCTCTTTCAACTCTCTCTCGCCCTTACTAGAGAAAAACCTGCATTACCTATTTTACTTATAAAAGACAATTTTTGGTAGTCACCATCTTTTCTGGCTTGGTAAATTTGGCATCTTCCTTAAGCCAGCGAATTACGAAGTACCCGTTACAGGAAGCATGTCCAGAAGGCCACGAACTCAGGCATCATAATGGCAATTACCCCACCTTATGACTAGACTATGGCTAGTTGAACTCCTCCTTTGGCCTTTATGAGCACGGTGGCAGCTCAACGCATACACTTTTGGAACACGTCCTGGTCGCAATGCAACCATCTTGTAGTCGTGTGTCAACTGCAACCGGATCAAAGGGCTGGGGTTCGTATAGGGTTCAGGATAGCTCCCTGTCTACAAGAGACCCAACTATGTATGTTGGCACTACTTTGTCGATGGTCACAATGTAGAACCACCTTTTCCGTGACTGACCAAAGATACAGCATCTCATCTTCGCCATGATGTCTATTCTGTTCCTATTTCGCTAGTTTGTACACAATGTGTTGCATGACTGGTAGAGACGACTTTGAATGATTCCTCACATCTTCTCAGAGATTTACTTTTACAAAGCTGTTATATGTGTAAGTCGCTGTCTCAGTTTGTATTGCCAATATTGTTTTCTTGTTGTGTGTGTGATTGGTTTTATATTTTCATTCTGTACGCTTATTGTGATTCATAAATTCATATTTGTTTACAATACTTAGTATCTAAGTCACAAGGTTTGAATTTGAGTTCGAGTTTGGCAACATTAAAATTCAGATGAGTTCAGGAAGGAAAAAATTCAGATTTTTTTTTTGCATTAAATTCGTCTTATGTAATTTAAAAAAGAAGAAGTAATATATCCTCAAAATTGTCAAAATGGTTTTAACATTGCTAAAAAGATTTGAAATCATTATAAAAAGATGACACATTTATAAAATATAAACCATAAGAAACATTTGAAATCACGATTGCAAAGATGTTTTTTTGTCAAAAAGGTACAATAAGAGTCAAGACTTTAGAACTTCAAAAAAGCTCCAAGTCATCAAGAGCACTTGGCTGAGATGATGTAGCATCATCATCCGTATCACTATTCAATTCTTCATCTAAAAAGTTAGGCTCATATGTAATTGACACTGCTATTTCTTTAGGAATTTGTTGTTGTGAAGAAGAGTCATTTGCTGATTTGTTCATGAACAATTTTAAATTGCTGTGAACATGGACAAAATCTCCCAACTTTCTATACAACAACTTATTCCTCTTTTTGGAAAGGATGTGGTCAAAGCAACTCTAGTTCCTCTCACAAGCTGATGAACTTGCTCCCCGACTCAATATTCGAATAGCAAAGTGTTGTAGCTTAGGAGTTTGTACTCCATAGGTCATCCATCATCTATACCTAGGTACATCAATTCATGCCATGTCATATTTGGCTGCCGACATTCCAAACATTCCTTTTGCTCTCTTGTATTTCCAACATTACTCTCTGATTAGCGTTGCAATTTTTGGATTTGATTCAAACTTGTTAATGGCTTCTAAAATCCCAGCCATAATTTCATAATCACGTCATCTATGAATATGAAATAACTTAGGCTCTAAATAGCAAGCTGCTGCATGTAAAGGTGCGTGCATCATTTTCCATTTGCAATCAATTGTCTCCCATATCTCCATATACTTTGCCTCTACATTATTTAGTGCTATTTGAATAGCTTCCTTACAACGGTCCATGTTTTCATAAAGCATGTCGAGGCAAGGAGTGTCACCATCAACCATATGAAGCACGTCAAAAATTGGTCCATATACATTCAAAACCTTTGCCCCACTTTCCCAAAAATTGCTATTTAAAATGATTTGCTCTATGTTCTTCCCCGTAGGACCTTTAGAAGGCGCTGAATTTTCCTGCTCATTGGAACAAATAATAGAATCAAAGTTGCTTTCTCTTCAACCACTCTTTTCAAAGTGATATAAAATGAAGCAAATCTTGTGTCACAAGGCCTCAACGACTCCCTAGACGCATGTTGCCTATAAAGACTCAATGTGAGATGATGATTTTGTATGAGATTTTCAATTGCTCTCCCTCTATGAATTGCTTCATGTACCCATGGGAATTTAGCCAAGTCATGAAGCAACAAATCTAGACAATGGGCTGCACATGGGCTTCAATATATTTGTGGGTACTTATCTACAATCAGCTTCCCAACTCCCACACAATTTGCTGCGCTATCAAATTTGGGCAGGCTAATGCCAGCTCCAATATAAGAATAAGAGCAAACCTTGTCTATATGTACATCTAGAGAAGCATCACCAATGAAAGGGAGTACTAACTCCACAAAAGAGTGACAAATAAGTCTGGTTATCGAATGTTTCAGCTTGGTCAACAACACCAATAGTCATCATTTGCTTATGAATAGCATCTTTTAACAAATCTCAAGATTTTTTTTGTAGATTACAATCTTTTTTATAGAAAAACATGAATTGTGCCCCCCTAAACCCACTAACCTACAAGTACAAAACATTTTTCAATGAAAATTAAGAGATCCAACATGAAATTCAACAAGCTGTAAGGGTCTCAAAACCTTAGCATTGAGATGAGGTAATGTAACCCTAGTTCTTCAACTTTAGGTTTTCAGTGGTGTGAGGAATAAATACCACATAGAGGAGGGACCTCTTTAATTGCATTCACCTAGAAGCAGTAAGAATTATTAAAATACTTACATCTAGATTCAAGTTTCAAGGCAATCCCCAAAAATTAGTGCAATCGATATTGCAAAATGGTTTGCTCATTACCTTTCTCTACATGTTAGAATTTTTGAAAAAACCAAAAAAGGGCCCTTTTGGACAATAGAACATAAGTTAACATGAATCTCCAATTCTTTTCCTTGTACAAATCCAATCCAATCATCAAAAAACATCTAGAAGGTAATGTGTTTTAATTCATGAAAAGAATGGAAACACCAACATTCTTTAATCTAGTTTGTTCCTTTTGTAAGACATCATTCATTTCTGAGTGAGGATAAGAGGTACATTCTTAGAAAAGGAAGGTATTTACTAGACTACTCCCTGACTTCCACACCTCCCATTTCCTCTTCTGTTGTACCCTCTCTTTGTTTAAATCCATGCCCAAGCTCAAACCTTGCTCCTTTTGTAATGACTGTAACTTCCTTTACATGCAGAACTTCCTCAAATGGTCTTCTAGAATTTCTCATAGATGGATTATTAATAGTAGTATTATTAGAATTGCTCGTTTGAGGGATATCATCTTTATTTCTGTCAACAACTTCTCTTTTATGCTAAGCTTCAATACCTTCATCCATTCACTTAGGAAATCTTATTTTTTATTCTTCTAAACATTTGCAAACACCTCTTCTCAAATACACT
The DNA here is from genome assembly GCA_007258455.2 of Sequoia sempervirens. Classification (NCBI taxonomy): domain Eukaryota; kingdom Viridiplantae; phylum Streptophyta; class Pinopsida; order Cupressales; family Cupressaceae; genus Sequoia; species Sequoia sempervirens. The sequence goes on along the minus strand of VDFB02005750.1, from coordinate 144,659 downwards.
TCTATGGAATTCTTGGGATGTGCACTAATACAAAAACAAAAAAGAAATGAAAAAACCAATCATATCAAAAGCTAAATGGTGAGAACATGTTTGAAAAACTAGCAATAGGTTAACACAATAAAGGACACATAAACACAATCAACTTGACAAAGTAAACCTAGAAAATGGGAGAGACTGATGCGACCAATATAAGGAGATGGCATGCAAACTCATGGAAATGTTTGGAAATGCTCTCATGGAGGAGGATTCTTCATCCTCCTACATACAAGCTAGAGCCCCAAAGCTCCCTTCTTGTTTGAAATTGTAAATTTCTATTTCACTAATTAGAAAGACTTCTTTCATTTAAGCAAGGAGTTCATGAGTATACCATCAAATCCTTACCACCAAAGGAAATTAAGGCTGCTAACTCTTATCAGATGGCTAGTATTTTGAAGAAAGGATGTTTTGTTTTTATGGCTCATTTGTATTGTGTCATGCTATCTCCTTTAAATAGCAAGCTCAATTATTAGGGATTTTACATTGGCTCGATAAACATAGTGTGGTATTGTAAGAACCGCTAATGAGTAATCTTCTGGATAGGGCATTGGAGCATATCCCTGAGCTTGATTTTACAAAGGGTCCTATGTTAAAATGGCCATCCTTATGGACTCTTTCAATCTAAAAAATTGAGAGACTAGTGCAAGAACTACTAGTGATGGGAATCATTTTTCCTAGTAAGAGCCCTTTTTCACACTTGTCATTGAGAAGCAACCTTCAAGAGTCAAGACTCACCAAGAGCACTATTAGTTTAGGGTCATGCCTATTGGGTTATGCAATACTCGTGCAACTTTCCAAGGTTTGATGTATACAATCTTTAGTAAATACCTCTGCAAGTTTTTCATCGTTTTCTTTGATAATATACTAATTTACAGCAAAACAAGAACATAATGCTTACAAGAAATTTTATCCATATTTAATTGGCCCATGCCCAAGACTCTTAAGAGCCTTAACATAATGTCAAAGGTTTGTAAGGAATTTCCCTATGATAGTTCACTTTTGACAGACCTCGCCAAAAAGGAAGCTTTTTGTTGATCCACTGAAGCACAGGAAGCCTTTGAAGATCTTAAACAAGCATGTTTCTGCTCCAGCACTGATTTTAACAAGCCCTTTATAATTGAGTTTGATGCTTCTAAATTGGGAATTGGTGCAATGCTTTGTTAAGGTGATCATCTGATTGCCTCCAAAAATAGGAAATCGAATGATAATGCATTATGCAGGTCTTCTTACAACAAAGAGATGCTAGCTAGCTTGCATGTGGTGGTCAAGTGGCATCAATTTCTTTTGGGGAGTAAGTTCTTCATGAAGACTAACCACCTTAGCATGAATCATTGTGTGACTGGGGGCACTTACGAAGGAGCAACATAAATGGATTGATTGATTGACTAAAAGCCTATGACTTTGAAATAATGTATAAGATGGAAAGAATTTTTTATGGCCAATGCTTTCTCTTGTCAAAATGAGATACTTGTCCTCCATGCAATCTCTGCTAGCAAACTTGCCTGAGTAGAGGAGCTTCATTAGAACTACATTGCCAACCTTCCTACGCTGCAGCTCAAGCACAACATTACAGATCAAAGGGAAGGGGAGGCTTAGACAATCAGTTGTGGAGCTATTATTTTTGGATTGCATCAGTTTACAAATGATTCCCCATTCATTTAGAAGGCATTTTAGTATGTTTGTGTATCCATTTCTGAAAGCCATGTATAAGGAAAATGGTAAAACCTTCCACTAGCAAAACATGAAAGCAAATATACTGAAGTTTGTGTCTGAGTGTGATACTTGTCAATGCAACAAAGTGGAATATTTAATTACGAAGATTTATTCAGCTCAATGCCATTCCCAATCAAAAGTGGTAAGTAGTGTCCTTGGACTTTATCTCATATATATCATCATTAGAAGTCTAAGGATCAAATGCTTTTTGTGGTTGATTGGTTGACTGAATATGCTCATTTCATTCCTAAGACAAATGGTGGATTCAATGCTCATATAGTTCGCAAATTATATTTAAAAAACATCTCTAAGTTGCATTAGATGTCTCAACCTATCATTTGTGATAAGAACCACATATTTCAAAGTCATTTATGGTAGGAACTGTTCATGACAGCAGGGGTGCCATTTTACATGAGTATGGCTTACCACCTTAAATCATTGGTTATATTGAGGTGGTGAACAGTGAACCAATGCCCTGAAGGCTACTTGAGGATGTACACACAAGTGACAAACAGAGAAAACAGGTGGATATGTTGTATTTGGAAGAATACTGGTAGAATACTACATACCAATTAGCTTTTCAGATGTCTCCTTTTAAGGTATTCTATGGTCTAAATCACCATCACCCATGGATTGGCTACTCCAAAGGGAAAAAGTTTGGGCAGCACGCACTTTAGGAAGTGTAGAATATGGTAGGCTTGTTGATGAAGCTATTTGGCTAATGTGTGCAAATCGATAAAATTAGAAGTACACCAACACAGAACCAACAAGGTAAAGATGAAGCTGCAACCAAATGGGACCTATGGGGTGTGGGCAGAGGTAGGAGCCGAGAAACAACACAAGCATTAGACATTTCTAACAAAGGGAAGATACATGGTGTGTTTCATGTGTTGTTCTTGAAGAGGGAAAGGGCACACAAAATACCACTGTACCAAAGATAGAGCTGCCTATCTATGACAAATGAGGAGGGAAAGCTTGTGTTAGATCTCAAAGGAATTTCGGCTGAAGAGTGAAGATTTTTTATTTAGGACTGTGACTTTTTCAGGGTAAAGTGGAAGGGTCTATTGGAAGAGGGTGCATGTTTTAGAATGAGTAGTTCATGGGCAAGCATCCAATCCTTTCCAAGATTGCATGCAATTGAGTCATAAAATGCAAAGGGACTTGAAGAGTAAAAGAAGAAGCTCCCATTCTCATTCATGGATTTTGTTAAGTAGTTTTACAAGGTGTGTTTGATAGAGCTATATTTTGTGATATAGACGTCTTAGCATCCATCCTCATAACATTCCTCTTTCATACTAGATTTATAGCTCAAAATTTGTACTTTTGTGGTATCAAGATGATCTTATGAGGTCAAACATTCTATTACTACTCTAGTTCAAGTGCACTCAACTCAAGAGTACTTATGAGCATTGAGGACATAGCTCTTTTAGGTGGACATGTTATGTAGCTAGGTACAACATAGTATTAGGAATTTAGGACTATGCTTTGGTCTATTTTTCATAAGCCCATGGTCTGTGTATTGGTTAAGTGAGTTTAATACTATGTCATGTCATGTTCAGATTAGTGATGGATTATGTCAATGTAAATAGGGTTTTCTTCTCACTTAAGTATAAGTTGAGGAAAAAGCACTAAGTGAAGCATCTTTTGTAATTTTGAAACTATTCCAATAGAGAGAGTAATCTTGTGACCTCTGATGTGTTTTTAACTGGATTTGTTGGTATAGATCTATAATAGAAGTGTAGTTGCTCCTCATTTTTATAGTTTAGCATTTTTCATAGTTCCATAGAGTTTCCTGATGGGGAAGCCGAGTGACGGGGAGATGGGTTTCAGGGATGGGGGAACCTTGAAAAATTAGTTATGAAAAGATGTGTAAGGAATAAGTATAAGAATTGGAAATGAAACTTTGGTATACTAATTAAAGTTTAAACTAATAAACATTAAAAACATGGCAATGATTGCATTGAACATTAACAATGTGGGTAGAGGTTTTGGGGCAAATCATAAATAAGTATAAGAATTGCAAATGAAACTTTGGCATACTAAGTAAAGCTTAAACTAATAAATATTAGAAAAACATAGAAATGATTGCGTTGAACATTAACAATGGTGGGTGGAGGTTTTGGGTCAAGGGGTAGAGCCCCCATGGGGTCAAGGTCAATGCCCCTTGTAGGGGGCTTTGTAGTTAGCGCCCTTGGTGTGTTCCTTGTTGTGATTCATGATGGGGTTGAGGGGTGGAGCCTTTGCTACCAAGCACAAATTAAGGCCTTCAAAACCTCACAAAACCTTTATGGTGATTCTCATTTTCATGGTTTTATCACTTATTTTTTGCAACACTTAGAAGTCCCTAGGATGGTTGGGAGACTCCTCAAAGTCTCTTGAACGTCTCAGGGGCATCTTGGAGTCCCCAAACCAAGTGGCATCTCATAAATGTCCCTGAGATTTGGGTGGTGGTGGTGGGACAGCAAGGGGACATTTCCCCCAACTCCTTGCATCCCGAAGACGTCCCCGTCTCAGAAACACAGGGTTTTTTGGGGGGACGTGTGGAACATTGGCATTTTTTACCATGTTAGTTGTAGTTCATGTTTCCATTCTCTTTAAGAATGCAGCACATGACAATGAACATATAGCTAGCCAGAGAAATTGGAAAACAAAAAGGATTTGAGGCGAGGAGGACATGTATAGGTACCTACAAGTAGGCATACAAAAAGTTCTCATGTTTTTAGTGCTTTTATTGCCCTTAATCTGATTTGGATTGCTCTTTTTACTAGACTTTGAAATATTAAGGAATATCAAACTCATAAGGAGGGGGACCACTTACATTTGTGAGGAAAATCTTGCCTTTATAATCTAGTAACTTGAATATATCATTGTCCAAAACTTAGTTCATTGCCTTTAAATAGAACCAACCTATAGTTAGTGTTCCTTGTTACTGAGAGCTAAATTTATTTGACAACTTATATCTATTTTTAGATTTGTTTATTAAAGATCAAATTGTTGAAGAGGGATAAACTTACCTTTATGACCCTTGCAAAGCTGTTGAAGATGTAAGTAGAACTGTAGCTGATGCATTAAAATTTGCACCGGATAATTATCATATCAAAATCTGATAGATTAGAAGCCATCAACTCCTAGAAGCAATGTTGATGCTCTTGCATAAAATTAGCATCTTGTTAATCCTTTTTTCAGTGGTTTTGGGGCTTTATTCTCGAACCTAGGGAGTAGGTTTTTTGGCATGACTCAATTTTGGGGACTTGAAAACTCATGGAAAATTTCTCTGACATCCCTCAAAAGAGGGGACTTCAAGGGACTTGTTCCCATTCTCTGATATGTGTTCCCTTGAATAGGGAAATCTCAAAAGACTTCTCATGTCGTCATTTTATGTTAAGCTTGTCCCCAAATCTTAGGGCACTTTTCCCATGCAAAGTGAGACTTGATAGGGTGAATATAAAAGCCTAAGAAAAGATACAATGATAACAATATCATGTAAATACAAATGTGATATACATTATCACTTTCCTCTTATGAGGCATGTTATAGCATTTTTGAACAAGAGAGGGCTAAGATCCATGAGATTAATCTTGTTGTGCAGCTCTACAAAGAGAAGACTAAACTCATTATTTAGTCTAGGTGGGACCATACAAACACATCGCTGCACATGGCAGCCTATACTTTGAAACCAAAATGGTGTATGGTCAGGCCTTGAAGGGTGTCTACCAATATTGATGAGGAGGTAAAATGAAATTTTGGTGATGCTATTACGAAGATGCATACTGCTGAGGCTGCAAAGCTTTCGGAGCAGTTTGTCAACAAACTCAATGGAACTAAAGAGACAGTAGGCCATGCAAAAGGAACACAATTGGCTGGTGGAGGATGCATGGCAATAAAACACCAGAACTTAGGCAACTTTCTGTTTGTTTGGGCTTTCAGACTTCTAGATACTAACAGGAACTGCTTTACTTAAGACTTCATCCACTCTATAAATAGACAAAATTAATTTGGAGAGTGAAGAAGCTGGTTTGAGTTCATAATGAAGTTAGTCTTATAATCAAAGGAAAACTGCACAAAATTTGTAGGGATTTGCCATAAGATCTTACCGATGACCCCAAGGTTGCTGCACAAGTTGGTGATGAGGAAGGACTAGACTGTTAGTAGGTATTAGTTGGGGTACAATTGAGTGTGTTTGATAAGCCAGAGGATCCTGACAGTGATAATAATGTTGCCAGGTACGATGTTGAGATTTGAGGCAAATTTAAAGTACACAGAAGTTGAGGTAGGGCAGTGGTAGCAGCATAGAATGAGCCATGTGCCAAGCTTGCTCCAAGCTTTTTTATTATTGCAGAATTTTTACTTCTTGCTATTAGTATTTTGTCTTTATAGCTTGTTACTATTTTGATGTCTGGGATATGAATTAATTTAACGATTTACAATTTTCAGACATAGATGATACATGATACCAATCTTCAGCTTTGGCACTTCAATTTATTATTGCAACTTTTGACATTCAACTTTTAGTATCAGCTTTTGAATGTGACATAATGAATCATCAATTGGTATCAACTTTTACTTTAATTTTGTTCCATTTTGAATTATCAATTGGTGTCAAATGATGGGATTGAGAAGTTAGAAGTAGAAGTCAATGTGCTTATTATTTTTAATTTTATCTTGAATATACTCTTACCTTAATTTTTTTGTTTATTTGTATTTAGTCTTTAATCTTTAATTGTCTTACACTGTACCCTTCAAACTCCAGCAATTATTTTTAGCTTGCCTGAGAAATACATTTTCGCATCCCCACATTCTGGAAGCTTTATGTAACATTTCATTTTATCCCCTCAAGATTCACATTTCTTCATTTCTTTCTAGGTATTTATGATGCCTTCATTTCATTTCTATCAGTTGGCAGTTGATTCCCAATTGATGGACTTGTATCTTGTATCTATAATTTTGAGTTATGCATTAAGTTCTGCTTGTGACAAAGTCCTCCGTGATGTTGGTGTTTTCTGTCCATATTGAAAGTTAGGTAAACTCTACTTTATATTCTGATATAGAGTTACCCTGGTTTGTTTTTGAGATTCAGCCATGCCAACTTGTTGCTCCAATTTTCACATTTCTTGCTGGCTAATTGTTTGGAAAGTGTATTTATATTTGTGTCCTTTTGTAACTAGTAATTCCAACTTAAAATTTTCATATTAAGGTGCATAGATTCTCTCCCAGTCAGTGCTTCTCATTTGTATATCATTTGCCCTGTCATTGTTACCACGGTGCTAAGGATTGAGCTCTTGTACAATCAAGGATATATTTGTGCCTCTAAGTCTTTGGTCTATCTTTTTTTTAAAATATATCTGTGAATGTTGGGAATTTTTAGCTTGGACTGAGCTAGGTGAGGCCACAAATGGGGGACCTTATCCCCATCGTGAACACTCTGCATTAAAACACTGGTCCAAACCTGTGAGCTCCGTGGCCCAATGAGGGTTTGTGAACAATCCAAACCTTCGAGCCTAATGGCTCAGTGGGGGCTCAAATCCCATGAGCTCAACAGCCCAGTGAGGGTTTGAACTTTGGTGGAAAGGACAACACCACGATTTAACCATCACATTTTGCCATGAATGGCTAAGTCTTTGGTACTATCTTACTCTAGTGATAGAAAATTGGCAATACAATCTCTTGGCAACCATGGTTCTTGTGCCAACTTCTTGAAACAAGCTTTGTGTTGAATTTCATACCTCTATGACCAATTCCAATGGTGTGATCAAGGCTTCATGTTCATACTATCAAATGTTATCTCTCACTGTTTGTGTGAGTCACATCATCCAATAGATTGGTGCAGGATCAAACTGAGACTCCTAAACTGCACAAGTCTAATTTGATTAGTTTTAATATCTCTTGACCAAATACTATCATATTATATTCCCACCTTAAAATCAACCATTACATTAAAATGTGTATGGGCCCCTTGGGTAAATTTCTTCTTTTTTCTTGTGTTCCATAATCTCTTCCAACTCTAAGAAGAGATTTGAGGCTTTTATTTCTTTACCTTTACAAAGCAGTTAGCCACTTCATATATTACATTAAGAAAGATTTGGGTGGTAGCACTATTGTCTCTCTAATTTTTATTTTTCTTGTGGTTATATTTGCATCTTTAAGTGAAGACTCTTATCTTTTCATTAGTTTTTCAATGTCATTGTGGTTATGGCACCATGAAATTATATCATCATTGTGTGCTTGGTGACAATATGTTTAGTTAAGTCCTCATCTAATATATGTTCCACAATCTAGAGAAGGAAGTAAAACATTTAGCAGCGATTTCATAGCAATAAGCTAGATGGCAAGGGAACATGAGATATGAAGAATATGAGTAAATGGTCATTATTGGATGATCAAATGTTTCATATGAGAAAAATGAGTTCATAGATAGGGCATTACATAGGGTAATATATTCCATTATTGTTTTAATTAAGTTGACCTAACCTTGACTTTGTTGGCATAAAAACTAACATAGCGAAGTGCTTCTCCAAACTTGAGACTCAAAGCGAAGCATGTGATGATGGAGAAGCACTTCACGATGAAATTATACTCCTACATGGTCATTTCAGTGGCCAGAGCGGTGATTACAAAGATCAAACAGATGAAGATTTTTAGCAAAAAGCAGATTTGTGCCCTTGTAGCCTAGGGGCGCCCTTCTCTTTGAAGGTCCAAATTTGGTTATTTTTGCTACAAATGCAGTCAATCTCTTCCAAATTGGCCCAGCTTTCCAACGAGCTATCGAACGCAATCATCCAAGTTCCACAGCTCCGTGTCAAAGTCAGAAGCTGAGATTACGAAGTGGATGCATATCACAAAAGGTAGTCAGTTTACAAATCTGAGCCCTTGTAGCCTAGTGGCGACCTTGAATATGGCCCATTAGAGGATGGTATTTGCAGATGACGTCTTCCTAAGATCTTTTCTAATCTAGTCTAGCTTTGTAACGCACCAGTTAGCCAGTCAATTCGACATTCTGAGTGATCGTGGCGGAGATCTTACCAAGCACATAAATCAAAGGGTGGAGAAAATGGTATTATACACTTGAGCCCCTGTAGGCCAGGGGCACCCAGCCTTTAGGCCTATTAGATGGAGTTTTTAGCTTTCGTAGTCTTCACGAGACTTGTGCGCAATTACTCCAGCTATTCAACGAGCCCAGTCGTCAGCCTCCGGGATTTGGCAAATGCTTGTATGTGCGAGGTCTTTGTTGAATGCTAAAAAGTGAAGATGTCTAGAAAATGGCCAAGTATGGAGTGTATATTTTATTTTGAAAAGGCTATCTTCTTTTTGAGGTCTTAGAAGCAGTTTTCTTGCTTCGAAACCTCCAAAGACATCTCTTATATGTTGTTCTAGCTACACGATGAGATTGACGGTACGCGAATCAGAGCACTCCAGCTCTCGGTGTCAAGGGTCAAAGTAGACTATCTGGTTGAATGTTGCACTTTTGATAAAATGGTGTTTGAGCCTTCACAGGCTAGGGGCGCCCTTGCTTTTGGAGTCCTTGATGCAGTCTTCAGGTGCCGTATATATAGTCATTGGATGCGGAATACTTCCAGTCACACAGTAAGCCTACCATTCAGTCAACAGGGTTCATCGTTCGTCGTTAGCGGCAGTTTGAAGCGTTAGATGGCAGAATGAAGAAATGGTTGTTTGGTGCCTGAAAATCAATTTAATCAAAGGCGCCTAATTTTTTGAGGTGTCAAACGTTGATTTTAGCAGTTCCAGCTCCCAACAGACATTTCATCCTTGCTCTGTAGGCTTCGCAATGAATATCTCAGTACAGTCACAACCTTGCTTAGTCATCCGAAAATCAATGCTGAATATGGTCAACTGTAACTTTGCAGTCAACTACAAAGTAGGAAGTAAAAAATGTCATCTTGAGCAAACGGACGCCTAAGAGGTCAAATGAGGACTTTTTGAAATCAGTGAAGGTTGTCGAAACCATCCAAGTGCTTTACGTTGTTTGTCAACTGAATAAAATAATATTAAATATTTATTTTGTATGCCAGCATGAAAGGTGGCGATTTTCACCAATTAATTGATTTTTGGCACCTCTTTATGCTGAAGGATTAAACACACATGAAAAAGCAAGATGAATATTTTATTATTATTTGTAATCTGGGACTCCGTGACAGACTCAATTAAACTGGAGGGGGTCCAATCAGAATCATTCTTTTTCAGTCAGGGTTCTATTCTTGTAGTCAAACCTTGTAGTTTCGTCATGCTTTTATGGGGCGATTTTACTCTATTTATTCAAAGCATGGCGTCCATTTTAATCAGCCAGCTTGAGCAAAATTCATATTTCTTCAGAGCAAAGGCGAGTTTTAATTTAGAGTTGGGCGATTTTACTTCATCAGTCATTGGCAAATACATCAAATTATTTTTAATCTGGGACTCCGTGACAGACTCAATTAAACTGGAGGGGGTCCAATCAGAATCATTCTTTTTCAGTCAGGGTTCTATTCTTGTAGTCAAACCTTGTAGTTTCGTCATGCTTTTATGGGGCGATTTTACTCTATTTATTCAAAGCATGGCGTCCATTTTAATCATCCAGCTTGAGCAAAATTCATATTTCTTCAGAGCAAAGGCGAATTTTAATTTAGAGTTGGGCGATTTTACTTCATCAGTCATTGGCAAATACATCAAATTATTCCTTGTGTAGGTGCAAAATCCGAATTCATTAGCAAATTTGAAGATTGAAGTGGCGATTTTGACAGAGGAGAGCAATAAAAACGTCTTTCTTCTTCTCAAAATTCTTCAAAATTCTTTCAGATTCCATTCACATGTTCTAGAAACAGGCAAATTTTGGCAAATCAAACCTTCTGGATCAATTCTACATAGCTTCCTCGAGAAAACCCGTGTTAGAATTTTTCAAGAAAATTTTACTACAGAGCATCAGTTCTCAAGGCTCTAATTTTCTCAACTGAAAATTCCTTGCATGGTCAAGTAAAAGTCAAATTTTCGCATTTCTGACATTCTAGGTTGTCTTAGAATCTTTTTCTGGACAAAACCCATATCTCAGAATTTTTCGTGAAAATTGCTCTCCGATAGGCTATTTTTAGTTTTCCAGAAAAGTTGTCAGAATATAGCCGTGTTCACAGTCAATAGGTGAGTTTTTTAGAATGCAGTTTACGCAAATTGAATTCAAGACCAAATCGGTCTTAGTTCATGACTTCATCAAAAAAGCTGACACCGATTTATATCAAGTGCATTCAGAGGGTTGACAGGTGTAGTCACTCAAGTCCATATGGTTTCATGCCTCATATAGCTGATTGTCTTCTAAGGCTGCTTTAGAGGGTTGATACCATTGGAATTTTGCATGTGCAGCAAGTTTGTTTGCATTTCTCACAACTAGTGTGTTCGCGGTTAGATTATGCGGTTTCATCATACAACACTCTTCCATAGAGAAAAGTGTGAAAAACATAAGAAACGTCAAGCTGCAAAAAGGATAGTGGCCATCACTTCAGTTATAGAGCCGCCAAAGTTACCAATTAGTGAAATGTTGGTCTAAATGTGCAAGGATTTCCAAGATTGCTCAAGTTGCTGATAGGTAGTGAATTGTCAGTTAAGGCATGTGACGACCTCCAGATGGTGACACAGTCAACAACCTCGTTGAGAGGTTGGTTGTTTGAGATATTAGCTAGCGATCAGTCAGTTAGAACCTACAGTTGTCTGCGAGGACAGAATCCGGAGCATGCAATTAGAAATCGACTTTCATCTTTAGTTCTCTTTGCGGGGTCCACACATGTCTATCTTTATCCTTAGAGATATCTTGTAGGACTTGGAATTTTATTAAGGTTTACGTTAACTGATGGTAGTGTCCCAGTTAACTTGCTTTCAATAAGGACGTGCATGCTTGCACATTGTCCATTTAGATTAATTCTACCAGTTAATTGATGGTAGCTTTCCAGTTAACTGTATGGTTTGCTTTATTAGGGTTTAGCAATAAATCTTGCATGCATTGCAAGATTGTAGTTGACTCAAGGTGATTTTAGGGTTCCCTACACCTTTTGGTGTCTATAAATAAGAGCTTTTGCTCATTTGTACATAACTTTTGTGTGATAGCATACATGCTGTGCCAACCTTGCTTGTAGTATTGCTATTATTGTATCTGTTCAAGAACTTTTGCACGAGAAAGTAATATATGCTGTGCCCACCTTGCCTATAATATTGCTTTTTCTGTATCTGTTCACAAGTATTTATTATAATGATGAATTGTTATGCCACTTGGGTTTCATGCTGTTATTATGGTGAATGCTTATCTTAGTTAAATATAGTGGCTAGTTCGATCGTAAATTGTATGCGTGTCTCGTCTTTGCAGTTTATTGTCCTAGTTGGCTATCCTTTGTGTTGCGTTTCTAATAAGCCTATTCAGATTGAGCAAATAGTTGTGCCCACTTGCCTTCAAGTTGAGAATCTGTACTTAAAGCTTATCATATGATGTGTGTGATAATAAACTTATTTAGACAAGCAAGTAGCTGTGCCCACCTTGCCTTCATGTTGTAAAGCTGTACCGGGTTTATCCTATATTTGTCGTTTCAATAAACTTCTTCCCAGCCGAGCAAATAGTTGTGCCCACCTTGCCTTCATGTTGTGAAACTGTACCTGAAGTTTATCGTATTAGAACATTCCTGCTCCATTTCCTCATGCTCTGTTTTCTTGAGGAAATTGGATAGATTTAAAGTAGTTAGCTTAGTTGTAGTTAATGATCTGTGAAACCAGAAAATCCTTAGCTGCAACGTTCTTGGTTTTCTTAACCTTGTGCCTCTTCCAGCTGAGAACAAAAAGATAGGACTTAGATTACTTTTCTTTTCCACGCATTCCAACACTACAAGGGAGCTTCCCCTCCTAATTTGAAGAGCACTCATTACGCAGTGTGCATAGCTGTCCGTACCAATTTGCACTCCAGAGGTGTTATTTTTTACGCCAACAAACTTACCTTCAATTAAAATCTAGGTCAAGGGAATTTTGGCTGCTCTTTGGCCACAAATAACCATTAGTCTAAAACACTTAATCTGACATCCCCCTGAATGTTAATTTGGCAAGAAGTAGAAACAAATACAAATATAACGAATGACATTTGGACTTAATTATTATCAAAATATTTGAACACCCAAGAAAACTCGTCATCATGAGAGTGCACAAAAGATTGAAAATCACATCACAATTGTCACAACTCTCTAATAGCAGGCAAAATACCTCCCAAGCATCCTTCAAAGTAATGACACCTCAAAAATCTGAACAAATGCCGAAGTTGGCAATATAATGTTGGACAAGAATAAATTAATCTCGAGATTGTTCACCTCACCTGCATGTAGCATGTTGGAACAATGTTGCTAATTGAATTTCCGAAGTTTCAAGAACATAGCATCTGTGAATGCATAAAATTTGGTCCTATCAAAAGGTGTAATCTTTGAAGCACGTGTCCATTTATTTCAAGAATCTATAAAGGTATTATCCCAAATCATCATCAGTTGTAGTGCTTTTTGATGCTGGTCTATAATAACACACTTCTGAAGAATTAAAACATAAAAGAATGTAGGAACACAAGAAGCAGTTCTGATCAGCATACCACCGGATGAACCCACATAACTACCTCAACATCTCATGTTTTAATTTTTTACCTTTAATATTTGACAATTTGTTTCATACTGTTCTGCTGATGCAGAAAGATGCTCCTTGTTGTCTATGAAGTGGATCTTTTGGGCTTACTTGGCCTTGCTTCATCTTTAGTAAATAAATCATGCAACATATGGCAGTTTCAACAAATGTTTCTTAACAGAACAGGCTGTTCAGTGATCCACATGTCAATGTTGTTTTCAATCTACAAAGAAGATCTATTTCTTCTGCAAACAACTTAAACCTTTCCCACATAAATACACTTCCAAGCAAGAAGCTTAATTACATGTGAAAACAAGAGCTGCACAAATAAACCAAACAGCTTGAACAGGGAGAGAGGATAAGAAACTACTTTCTTCCATTTATGAGAATATCAATGTATATCTTCATGATGACATTTTCTCTTGAAGATAAAAAAGCAATTTTTTTTTTTCAATAAAATAAACAACTCATCACATGACAAAACCATCTTCAGAGCAGACATGACTCTTTGTATTGAGGTTTTAACCGACTCTTTTTGACGTTTCCTGAAGTTTCTCTAATCCAACATCATACAAATGCTAACCAATCTTAAACATTAATCTTTAAATTTTTAACAGGGTATTATACCAATTCTTTTGGTAATCTACCATTTGTTTTTTTACATTAATGTTACCATTACTAATGTCAGTGCCATTTTGTTTTGGTCCTCTGATGATGCTTTATATGGACATGCACAATCTGTTTCTGTCCAGTATTGGTCCACAACTCAGAACCTTGGTGATTTGTGGCTAGTAAATAATAAGACCCTGAGGTAAATTCCTGTTGCTCAAAGCTTAGGAATGCTTGTAGGTTGAAAGGATATGTAGTATTTTCATTTAGCAAAATTACATGAATTTTGTGTAGAAGAAATCTATGCAAAAATATTTAGGGCTAAAGCAATCATTTGTCTCTATGGTGAGTATGGCAAAACAAATTAGAGATTAGTTGTGGATGGGGATATCTGGTACAACTGCTATAACCTCAAGAGGCTCCACATTGGCTATCTCGTGTTCATGGAATTGATCATGTACCATAACTTGTGCTCTTTAGGTGTGCATGGCACTTTGTTAGGGTATTGCGTATATGCTTTAGGTAGATTCCCAATGCCTATAATGTATAATATTATCATGTTTTTCAGTTTAGTAGGTATCTACTTGTAAGTGTGATAGCTAACATATATTTCAGAATTGCTGAAAAGAATAAGAAAAATGCTAGCCTCTTTATTCTTTGGAGCATGATGAAGCATGGCACCTTTCAGTGAAACTTACCATAGATCCTTTCCCATGCTAAATATTGGTAACCTGAACCTCATGAAGCTTTGGCCTCTGGACATAAAGTGATATAGGGCATGGTGTTAATGTTGAATATACAGATCCCATAGGGAGAATGAGCAGAGGAATGGAAGGCTGTACATCAACAAATTCTAAATTCAACAATCTGCAACCCTTCAATAAATTACTACACTCAGCAATTGGCAGGATAGAAGTTAAAAGAATGGACAACTATTTTTGTTAATCTGAAATTACTCTAATGCTGTTTGTCCTACATTAAATTTTTATTTGGATTCAAATTTTAACTTTTATAATAATTTGCAAGCAATAGATCTGGAAGGAATGTTTTTAACCACAATAATAATTACAAGTGTGCCTTTAAAACACAATGATGCTTATTGTCTAGCTTTTGAAACTGGCATCTTCATGTGAAATAAACAAGACTAATACATCTGCCATACTCTCACAGTTGATGATCCAACCTTGCGAGATAATGCTGAACTGCGGAGGAAAGCATTGCTCCCAATGGTGAGGGTTTTGCAAATTTAATGAGTGAGCTGGTAATCAGTTTTAGTGTGTTCATATAACTGATGATTGCATGGTATATTTGATTACAGAATCAGGTCCAGATGGTGCTCCCTGCTGTAATTGGGGATTACACAGATTTTTTTTCCTCCAAGTATCACACACAGAACTGTCTAGCTATATTATTTGGCCCTGAAGCTCCTATTCCTCCAAACTGGTAATTGCATTTCCTATCAAAGACAAAGCTATGTAATCAGATAACAAAACATAAATATTTTTCTTGTGTATTTGGACTTGACATTTTTCTACTTAGATTTGATTGTTGATGGATATGGACGTTACCAGAAAAAAAATGAAATGAGAATTTGAAAACTACGATACACAGATATAAAGATGCATTTTGCAAAGGGATGTTATTGAGAAGAAGGAAAAAGTTATTGGCATTTATTCTTACGTTTTTAGCTTTTTATCTCTTTCTATCATGAACTGCACATACAGCTTTGTCATGAAACATTTGTAAATGTGGTCTGTTAGGATATGACTGGAAACATTAAATATTCATTATTATTGGTTTTTGAAAGAAAATTCCTAGGTTTTGTGTGTCACCAACAACATTTATGATGCCTGTTTACCTCTCAACTAGTGAATGAGAACTATTTTCAGAGATAGTGATTTCACATTCAAGAGGAAGCACGAGTAAAGTAAAGACAGTTTGTGATGAGCCTAGCCTAAGCTGACTCAAAAACTCTTCTTTGTTCCCTTGAATTTTTGTCAAAGAATTCGAATGCAAACTCCCAACTTACTGGTTTATGTGATCAGACTGATATGTTCTTTGAAAAATCGATAATTGAATGCTTCCAATGCTTGAAATTCAATACTACTATGCATAAATTAACATCCAAGGCATGACAAATACATATATATAAACTCTACATTAAAATGTTTACTTTCAGCCAATGGACATTCCGTCAAGCACGTGGCATAAAAGCTAATGTGCATCTACAGCCAAGGGAATTTAACCAATCATTTATCATGCAAATCTCTGCCTTAAGATATTGAATGGGTATGATGAAAACTGATTACAAATGGCTGAAATCTCACCAAAGATCTGACCCTCAAATAGGTGTGGTTACAATGAAGTTCAAGTGACTTCCAATGCAGTGTTATGACTAATATTGTAATGACTAAACAAAGCAGCCTCCTGAGAATTAATAACAATAATTGCAATGCAATGTGATTGTTTATTACAGCGATCAGACTTATGCTAAAACAATGCAATGGTTTACAAACTTGCAAGATTACAATTAAATGGAAACCTGGATTGTAGATGATAATTTGCTGATGATGAATGTCTTCTAATCGCCTGATACAAATTGCAGCCAACATGTAAACCTTGTGTTCTGCCTCCAAACGCTGCGTCCTAACTCCTTGTTAACTAGAGATCCTCCATGAATATTTTCTTGGATTTTAAAGCTCTCTTAACCCAAAATCGAACCACCTAGAGGTCCGCCCCTGTCTGGAAATGAAGTGTACAGAAAATAATATATTTGCAGCTTGAAACCCTTTCCAATCTCGTCCAAAAATCAAAGCCAAGACCTGTGAGAGGGAACGCCTAGTTCTTCTTGTTGAATCGATGAAAAGAAGCCCTCCAAAGAATTAAAATCTGAGGATTGTAACTGCAGATCGGCCCTTAGAAATAATCTGATCAGAGGTAGAAAAAAAAAACCTTTTTAAATACTCCGTTTCTGCTCTTACAGATTAAAGAATCCTCACACCCATACTATGAATGAAATCTGCAATCAACATAATCTTCAAACCCTTAAATGTCAGAATATTACTGTAGCGGCACTGTAGCGCGGGCACTATTCCCGAGGTACTGTAGCGGATTACTGTTCACGTGCACTGTAGTGTTACTATTCACGTGCACTGTAGCGGGTACTGTAGCAGATCAGCACTGTAGCAAATCATCAAACCCTTACAAACTGCTCAAGAAACTTGAATAAAACTTCTCAAATATGCTCTGTAATGACTCTTGTGTGAAGCCACTCAATTGACAATCTTCAACTGGTATTTCACAGTCTTAGTATGTCAGATCTTGAAGAGGGAACGTTCCTCAAAACTTGTTGATCTGCAGAAACCCTGGTTTCTCAAACCCCAATGCTCTTAGAGAGAAAAGTTAACAAATTCGAATAATTAATCACATAAGTTCGATTTGCTCTTTGAAAGAATATATAGCTTCCTTCAATAATTTGACTTTTCTCATTAAATCCCTTAAATTGCATTTAATAATAAATATTCGCCCTTTTCAATACTTTGGCTAATTTATTAAATGGCGTCCTTTTGATTTAATGAATATTAAATTCATTAAATATTAATTTTCCCCTCTTTCCTTATAAAGTATTAAAATACTTTATAATTTGCCATTTAAATATTAACTTTAATATTTCATTAAAATGACTTTATATTATAAAGTCAAATTAATTATTCCATCATTTATTATTAAACGCTTCTGATAACCCCCGTTTGCTCAACCAAACATCAAACCGGGTCGATACTGAGCTGACCAGCTAAACCAGGTGCCCTGCCCAAAATAGCAGTTCTGCCTGCTGACTTACTATAAATAGTAAGTATCTGAAAAACCTCTCTGAAAGAGTCTGTGAAGGCCCAACCTGAATCAACTGAAGGAGTAACGTCCTGAAACTCTGGATAACTGCCAAGGAAGACCCTCTCATCACATTTGTCAGCCTACGAGGGTCAAATGATAGGCTAATCCTTATGAACTTTGATGCTTGCAAAATGGGGACATTACACAGTTTAGCTCATGAAAGATTTTTAAGAAAATGTATTTGCTTTGAGTAATTATGCATTGTCAAATCTCTCAGAGGAGTAAGCATATAAAGATAAGTCTGTTTTCTCAAGAGGAGGTAATGCTAGAGCTTAAATCCTCCATTTTAGATGATTTAACCTTCAATAGAGTATCATTTGTAGATGTGTGAAAGGTGCTTCCCAAAAAAGTATAAAATATGCTGAAGAACTGAGATTTGTAATAATACATAAAATATTGCAGGCTAATCTATGAGCTGGTTTTAGTACCTTGAGGCCCAACAAAGTTGGTTTTGGTCACCTATAGGACCCTAGCAAGTGCTAAGAGGTCTGCTAGGCGTGCAGTTTTTATTGTTACCTCTTTTGAGACTGATCTTTGCCACTTTTTTTGCCTATGCCTCAAGAACTACCGTGCCATCTAACCTGTGACATTTAAACAGAGAATTGAAAGTTCAATATTTAAGTACCATGATTATAGCCCAAAACAATCAAATATCAGCGTAAAAACCTAGCAATCATGAAACATAGGATATTAAGAGAACAGAAAGCAAGAATTTGTAATTTTAATAACAGAAGCCCCAGTTTTTTAAAATCTAACCATTCGTCTCCAAGTAATTTCCATGTGTACCTTTGAATGCTCTATCAATGTTTCCACTTTGCTGGTTTGTGTTTTTAGTTGTGAATTAGTTCGAAGGAAAAATGTATTCTCAATGTTCGGGTATCCTTGACCTCAACTGTATGGTCTTCCCATTTGATCATCACCTTATTGGTTGTTTTCACTTTCCCCTATTTCCATTTCTATTCTCTCCAGTTGTTTCGTCAGTATTGCTTTATGGTTTTCTCCCAAGTGGGCTTCTCAACTATGTCACTCACATTTCAAAAAGCATATAAATGAAGGTCGTTTTGACAAATTATGTTTAAAATTTAAATTTTTTTATTAAGGCATGATTCTATTTGAACTTCATTGTTCATCTAAAATAGTCCCTATAGCCTTATGTGATATTGTATTATCCCAATCTTCCTTGCTCTACATCTTAGCATTTCATATGTATCTAATTTGCTAGGTTGTGATGTTGCAGGTTGAGTCTTCCTGTTGCTTACCATGGAAGAGCATCCTCTGTCGTTATATCTGGAACAGATATTGTGAGACCCAGGTGATGCTTGCTAGTATATTATTTTTCCAAATTTATTAAAGTTTCTGGTGTCCTAACACATGCCTAGAAGAGAATATGTACTATCTCATTTTAGTTTTGTTTCAGTGGCATGAAAATGTTGATCTTAGTACTACAAGTGGAGAAATTTATATAAAGTTAGTCATACTTTGCCATTTGGGAGGAAACTAAGGCAACATCCCTCTTGAAAGATATTTTCTTTTTCTTCAATTTCTTTTCAATTTTTATAATTTTTTCCCCTTTGCTGGTGCTAGTAATTTATCTTGAGTTTGAATCATAGTATTGAGAATCTGCAAGTTTCTTCTAGACTCACATCCTATTAAAATAAAATGCGTGTTTCTTTTTCAACAATTAACCTTATCCTGAATGGAGAATCCCCTTTCAGCACTGAAGTATTATTTTCAATCCGGAAAACATGCACAATTTATTATTCTAACATGTTATAGATCGAAGATTTGTGCATGTGCAGACTTCTATTCTCACCTTTTCCTCGTGAAGTAAATAAATTTCACAAGCTTTCATTTGATAATTCAAACAACATAGAGAAGCAGCTGTTCTCCCAATATTATTTCTCATGAATATAATATTTATTTTTCTATGTAGTTTCTATTATTATTAAAGGTGGTTATATGTTATAAAAAAGACACGTTAAAATCAACTGAAATTTTAACAAAAGGTTTCCAAAATGTTAGCAACATTTAGAAAAGTAATATCTAGAATGAAGTGTAAGTAATTGTGGGCTTGGAGAGTTATGGTTAATTGGTGTGCTAAAAATAAAAATGGTAGAACTTAAAAAAAATATTGAAAAAATAAATAAAAAACAGAAATCATAAAACCTTGGATAATTATGGTGAAATGGCATGGTAAAATTGTTCACAACAGATTATTAAAAAATAAATAAATTTTAAATAGTAAAACCTTATTGGTTGAAGGGAAAGTTATAACTCTAAATTAAATGCTAGTAGCTCTGTTGTGTGCTGCTGTTTCATCTAAGTACTCATTTTTAGGTTGCTTTCTTCAAAGTTCAATATAAAAGTTTATATTCAAAGATTATAGTTTTTTAGTTTGCCAAGTTATATCTAGCTTTCACAGAGTTTCTTTGCCGAGTCCAAGTCCGAGTTTAAAATGTGGCAAATGAGTCCTATTTGAGTCCAAGTCTCAATACAATGGTTCAAATGGTCAAGAAATGACCTAAGAAATGGATTATTTCGTGGGCAGAACAATGTTATTTCTTGGGGCATTCTCCATTATTACAAACCCTAGTAAGCCCTTATTACTTAATGAGACAAACAAACTGTATACTCCATCTGTTGGAGGACAATTGAGATAAGAAAGATGATAAAGAACAATGAACTTGGTGTGGGAAAGGAGGATGAAATCAGCAGTTGCCACTTATTAATTCTATTGCAACACAATCCTAAAAGTTTCCATGAATGTGTTGAATTATGAGTGCACACTATCATCTTCTCTGTTGGCTGATGTGACATTTAAATGAGGTGAAATGGGGATTAGGTCAATTAGTGCCATGTCAGTACATTAATTTCTTAAGTGATATATTATTGATAACAATAATTAACCTTATGACAACAGCCATATCTGCCAGAGCCCCCTGCCTCCCACACCCCCCTAAACCTCATCTCTCTCTCTCACTTTGACAGGCATTGACTTTGATGACAGAGATATCAGACTTGAGGAAGACCATATAAATGATGCTGGAAAGGAGTAGATTGTTGACTGATACCATTCTGACCTACAGGCATTGAATTTGATGATAAAAAGGTCAGACTTGAAGGAATATCATATAACTGATGCTGGCAAGGACTAGAATGTTGACGGATACCATTCTGATCTATTTTAAGTTTTTAAACCTCTGTTCATTGGATTTTTGTTGCATTACCCAAGAGGATTGCTGTTGAGTTAGTTTTGATGCTTTGACTAAGGAATTTCTGTTGTATTGACCAAAAATCTTATGCTGCGGTGATTAGTTTGAATCTTAGAATGATCATGCATTTAAAAGTGTGTAGCACTCACAAACATGCATGTTAAAGTAAAATATTCAGACATCAAAAGAGATTGTTGTGTGGTCTATATAAACTAATGGATCCTATGAGGTTTCATTATATAGGTTTTACCTCTATTCTTGTATTCTCCATGGGAAACTGTTGTGACCTTTTCACACATCGCCCCATTCAAAATGGGGACCCCCTAATTTTTGCTCCATTCTTGTCTTTTGGCTTGGGTTTTTTTCTCTCTCTCTCTCTCTCTCTCTCTCTTTTCTGATGTCTGCCTTTCGAGGATTGTGCCTGTCACTGAGCTTAAGCGTAAAATTGACTAAGTCTGAAAATTAGGGTTTCATCTTTCCTGGTCAGTTCGAGGTCGAATGAAGTAAACAGATTGAAAACAAAGCTTAACATTGTTGTCAGTATGCTTCCAGCAGGCTCTCAGTAAATTTTCATCAGATTCCGAGGTACTTACTATTTTTAGTAAGTGTGCAATTACAGGCAATCTGTCAGCATTTTTGAGATTCTGACAGTCACACCACATTCAGAGCACATCAGGCTGCTCGTATGTAAAATTTGAGCGAAAACAGACAACTTTCTATTTTTAGCATTCCAGCTTCCGGGACAAATTTCAGGGCTTAGATGCAGAGTTTTTCAACGCATGTCTGCATATTCCTTCTGGGTTTTCAGACCTTCACAACAAGATAACATGCAAAACGAGACGACAACTTTCGTGGTTCCTTCCAAGGCTATTTTTAGGGTTTTCATGTCATGGTTTCTTTGCATGTCGATGATTCCCGGTGGTTTTTCGAGCTGCTATGACATGCAAAGGGATAATCACCGAAGGAACTTACTATTTTAGCAGTGCATCCGGCCGCCTCCCCAGTTCGAATCACAAGCTGATCGCAAATGTAGCGAAACGAAGACAAACAGAGATCATTTGATACGCATGCGAGCAAATTAGGGTTTCCAGCCGAGCCCGAAAAGAGGGGTAAAAAGTCAGAATTTTCGAAAACCGGTGTAAACCACCGCGATCAGCATCCTTTAGGCTATCTGCTGGTAAAATTTGAAGTCAAACGGAGCACTTACTATTTATAGTAAGTCGATTTGGAAACAGGCTAAAAATAGCAAGTCAGGAACATGCGTTGATGCCGACAGGCAGGTCACGTGGTGAGGAGCGCCTTATTCAAATTTCAGGTCAATCGGAGCAGTGGAGCTATCAGAAGCAAGCAGTTGCTATTTATAGCAAATCATCTTCAGAAATGGGCTAAAAATGGCAGGCCGACTAAAAATAGCAAGGTCAACAGGACAACAAGGTCATAAGGATGCAGTGTTTAAAATTTCAAATTGTTCTGAGCTTCAGAGATGCAAAAATTCAGAGGGCTTACTATAAATAGCAGGGCATGAAAAGCTAGCGAAAACGAGGAAAAAATTCTAAGTCTAGAACTTCATCCTGCAGCCATGGCAAAATGCGCCCAAGTTGATGAAGAGGTGACAAAATTTTTCTAAGTGTGAAAACTCGTCCACTTGCCTAGCCAAAATGCGCCCATGCTTGGAAAGTCAAAGAAAGTCAACAATCTTCATCCTGCAAGCATAGCAAAATGCGCCCAAGAAAAACTAGAGAAAACATGAAAAAATTCTAAGTGAAGTTTCATCCTGCTCAAAAGGCAAAATGCGCCCATCCTTCATAAAGGCCAAAATGCGCCTAAAATGCAAATAGTCAATGAAAGTCAACACTTTTTATCTTGTAGGCATGGCAAAATGTGCCCAAGGGAAATTGATAGAAGTTGAAATTTTTTCTAAGTGTTGAATATCCTCCTCACCCCTCCAAATGCGCCCAAAAGAGAAGTAAGTCAAAGTGGTCAACGTTTTTCATCCTCCTCCTAGGTGGAAATGTGCCCAAAACAAGCCATGTCAAGACAAAAACAAGGGAGGTGAAAGGTCACAAAGGGCGTGGTTATAAGTTCCATCCTTCATCAAGGCTAAAATGCGCCCAAGTTCAAAAGGGTCAAACAAGTCAACAATTTTTATCCTCCACCTACATGAAAATGCGCCCAAATGAGGTCAAGTAAAGACAAAAAAATGGAAGTTGAAGAGTCATCCTCTTGCCTAGCCTAAATGCGCCCAAGTTAAGGTGGTAAAAGTGAATGCAAGGTGGTAGATGGGGTAAAAGGTGTTGAAAATGCTTCAAGGCATGGTGAAAGAAGAGTAAATGTTAGGCGTGGTGAAGTTAGATGTCCCTCTTCAAGTGCTAAATGCGCCCAAGGTGGTGGGTGTTAGAGAATTATTTTTCCAAGGCGTGTGAAGTATGAAAATAAAATGCTAGGCGTGATTTTTGATTTTCCTCAAGTGTGCTGTGCGCCTAGGGTGGTGGAGTGAAATATAAGATGAAGTGATGAGAATTTCTTCTAAGGCGTTGGAGTTTTAAATAAAATTGCCTTTCAAGTGTGAAGTAAAATGCAAAATGGTGAGTGAGAAATAAAATGTGCTAGGCGCCTTCATGAATAAAATTTTTCTAAGTGAAGTGGATGAAATTTCCACCACTGGCAAACGAAATTTTTTTTCCAAGGCAAAATTTTCTAAGGCAAAATATTTTCTTGGAAAATATGCCTAGAACTCAAGATGATGAATTTTCTTCTTAGAGCACGAGCAATTTTTTTTTTTTTCAGAGATAAAGTCAGAGAATGATGGTAATGCAGGATGATTCAAATTTCTCAAGTGAGAGCAACACAGGATGATCACAGATGAGGAATGAATTTAAACTGGTGGAATAATATTTTTTCTAAGGTTCAAAATTTAAAAAAAAAATTAAATGAACCCGTTCGTTGGGTACCCATGGATTCGAAGCGTTCTGGAGAAAATTTTCTTCTGGGTACTGAACATTTGTGATGATAGATGGATTTTCATGTCTTCGACACTTCGCCAACACTTTCTGAGTGAAGAATTTAATCAGTGCTCAAATTGTGAAATTTTCCTAAGGAAAATTTAAAATTCTCCAAGGCAAATTTGAATAAAATGACTTTTGAAAGGAAAATGATTCGAATTTGAGGTCAATTGCCTAGATGATTTTGATTGAATTCTTCGATGATGAATTTTCCAGAGCTGAAGAGAAGTAAAGTTCGAATTCAAGTGACAAAGCTCCGGCTGGTAAATTAAAAAGGATGAATTTAAATTAAATTTTTCAAAAAAGATGCCAGTCAAAGTTGAACTTCTAGAAGAATAAGATTCCTGACGTCGAGAGACAAGTGTCAGAAATACCAGAGAGGGAAAATTCGAATTCTTGGAGTGGAGTAGTGGAAAGTTAATGTACTGGCTATAATTGGCTCCTTCTAGAATTTGATTTTTGGCTATAAAATTGAGAAGTTTTTCACTTGTTTTTCACAGCTGGAGAAGTACGAATTTGCTCTGAGGATTGTTGCTAAGCATTGCTGAAGCTTAAGAAGTTCGAAATTTTGCTAAGTCTAAGTGTTGCTGAAGTGAAGCTGAGAAGGACGACTTGAGTTGGTTATTGAGTTCCAAAATCTGAAGTGAAGAAATTCAAATTTCAAAGAGGAGTTTGCTGGAGTTCGAAGTTTAAAGTTGCTGAAGGCTGAAACTTTTAGAGGGGCGCACTTGCTGATTGCTGGAGCTTGATTTGTTGCTGAGATTTGAAGTTGCCGGTGCTAAGAAGGACGCCTTGAGGTGAGAAGTTTCAAAGAGTTTAAAAGGTGCGAACTTGCTGATTGGAGAAGTGTGTATTGAAGTTGCTGAAGCTTGTGAAGTGCACATTTGCCAAGTGTGAAGTACGAATTTGTCAAAGTCCAAGTTGCTAATTGAAGTTGCTGAAAGTAGTGAAGTCGTTGAAGCTTGCTTGGAAATTTGTTTCTAAGTGATTGAAGTTCGAAAGCTTGTGAAGGAGAAGTTGAGGTTTGCAGAAGAATTGAATGTTGCAACTTCTCAAATTTTAAAAAGTCGACTGGCAGCCCTGCAAGGTATCGTATTTATTTTTCTAAGATAAATTGCTGATGAATGTTTATTGCTTTGCAGATGGCTGAGGCAAGGGCGACTGGCAAAGATAACAGTGGTGCATCCAGACAGGCTGTGATCAAGAAGCTGAGCAAAACATTCATGCCAGAGTCAAAGTTCATTTCGAAGTTGGGCAAGTTGACAGATACCAACTTGGGCTCCGTCAACCTTGAGGCCTTCAAGAGCAGAATGTTGGGGATTGGAAGTCATCGACCTTCGACCACTTCGCACAATATTGTTCGAAGCGGATTGTATGCGGCTGCTGGTTTCCCACCAGCTATTCAGTGTTCGGAGCTGATGATGGAGTGCGCCAATTATTATGAAAAGGACCACAGATCGATCATGTCACCAGATGGCCAAGTGCTAGCCAATCTCACTCCTTCGGCCATTGGTGAAGCTTTCGGGATCCCGGTGCATAGGAATATGGTTTACAAGTCCAGAGAACGAGCTGAGCGAATGTACGCTTCCATTCGAGAGATGCATGGAGACAATTAACACTCACTGGATGAGCAATTCCAAGCCTTCTCGTACGAAGCTGCCGAAACAAATTATTGCAGATGACTTGAAGCAGGAGTACTGTGACCTCATTATGATGCTGAGTAGAGTTGGAGGTTGTGCACAGTCATTTATTTTTGAGCCATGGATGTTTTATTACATCAACCTCGTGCTGGAAGGGAAGGATTATGTCAACTGGGCTGTAATGATCAGTGACAATTTGCACGAGCAGCTCTTGAGCCTGAGAAGAGCGAAGACGTTCTATATGAGCTCTTACATCATTTACATGCTGGCTCGTATGACGAAGTATAGGGGGATTTCTTACAAGGAACCTGTCGGTTGTGGCTCTCACCAATTCAAAATCCATGACGCTTGTCCGCAGTTGCATTTGGCGAGTACCACTCATTACAAGCGTGTTAATGACGCCTTCACCATGCACATTACGAGATTGCTTCAAGAGCGGTTACACCACAAAATCTCGAGGGAGGCCTAGGAATTGATTGAAAGGTATGGGTGCTGGTTTATATAGTTTCCGAAGTTTTCTTACATTAGGCTGCAAGGTTTTTCATCGTATCCATATAGGCTGCCTAAGTACCCAACCGATAGAATTTTAATGCTAGAGATATCTAGGCAATTGCTCGCCTACGATAAAATTCAAAAGAAGAAGGGAGGAATTGAATTCCCAATTGTCATGGGCAACTCGGATGAAGTGTGTCCTTCAATACAGACAGCCAAAGAAGCTGAGAGTGAGCTTCAATTTTATCACTTTTCATACCACACCAGCCGACAACACTATGATCCACACAATAACATCAAATGGGTACTGTCAGAAGAGTTTAAACACAAGGCAAATATTGAGGACTATTGGGCTGATGCATCAGATGAAATTGAAATCAGGAAAAGAATGTTCTCTCGGTTGCCAATTACTTTGATTAGGGAGTGTGAAGTTGTTCTGGTTCCAGACCAGGTAAATGAGGATATGGACGTTGTCCATCCAGATTATGCAGCAGTAAGAGATACTCCACTTTCGCTCCCAGATTGGTCAGAACCAGAGGTTGCTGACTTGGACACACTTTCTATCCCGGTCCTGACATTTACTAGAGCATGGGTTGACAGGCGAGTGAGCAGGCTGAAGAGTAGGTCAATTGCTTTGACTTACAATTTGATGGGAGATCACAGGACTCCCACCACAGGCAGGAAGAAGCAAATCACACGAGGTCCAGAGTCCAGAAGGAAAGAGCCAGTTCGGCAGGAGCCTATTCGGCCAGAGCCTCCATGAGTTGTAGTTCAGTCACCCACGCCATTGGAGACACGTTCTCCAAGTATACAGGAAGTTTCCTTGTTTGCTGATCAAAGGAATGCATTGAATCAGGTGCAAGTGGTACAGGATAATAATCAGCCACCACAGAGAGAGTCGGTTGGCCAGAGCATCAACGCACCTACTAGAGGTGATCAGCAGGATGATGAGGGGACTACTACTAACCCTCAGTTTTAGCAGGAGTTAGAGGCGGCTATGAATGATGATGATGATATAGTTTCAAGAGACACTCAGCCACTTGAGGATGATGAGCCTTGCCAGAATGATGTAGAAGTTGAGCAGGTTCGAGAAGTAGAGGCACAAGAGCAGCAGCCCTTCGATATACAGTACAATGTGCCTGATTGGATCAGGGATAGGATGAGAAGAAGCCCCAGTGAGGAGATTGATCCCGCAGTTGAGATGGAAGAATTTTTGAATAGGATCAGTGCACCTCCACAAAAGAGAACAAGTTTTCGAAGATATCAACTGATGAGGATGGCTCTCGCACCCTTCACGTTGCCGTGCCACAGGTTGATTGTGACTAAGATGAAGCAGTGCCAGAGAATTACGTGGTCACAACTTTAGAGTTGGGACGCCCCACTGGTGCACAGATTGTAGAGGAGTGTGATAACTCCTACCTCGCCCTCAAAGATAGGTTATTCAAGAAAGAAGGAAAGTATAAGAAGTTGAAAAGAGAACACAAGGCCTTGATTGGATATGTACAGCAGTTGTCTCGTTCTCATGGGCAGGAAATTCCAGTGATAGAGCTTCCACCTGAGGTACCCAGAGAGTCAATCAGTGGCTTGTTGGAGTTAGGAAAGATGGCACAAGAAGCAGACAAGTGGGTCACAGGAGTTTGTGCTGAGACAGAGAAGTTTATGGAGGACCTTGCTTTTGCTTTTCAGCAGGCTTCCAGTATTTTGGCACGAATGGAGGCAGTTGATCAGGCTTGGGGTGATGCTTCTGTCTATCAGAGCAAAGTAATTCAGCTTCTTGAGGCATTGAGGCATGTCCCTTTGCGGTTGCTGATTGATGGAGGGGTCATTAAGGAGAATGAAAGGTACGACTTTTCTAGATGGTATTCTTCAGCAATCACAGGACGTGGTTTCTTCGACGCAGCTCAGGCGGATTCGGCCAAGGTACGTAAGGCGATGGCCAATATTATTGATGGAGTTCAGAATACTTTTGAGGCCATATTTGCTAGGCGGTTGAATCCAGATGAAGTTAATGTTGATAATTTGAGGGGTAGGCTGGTGCCTTTCTTTTCAGAGGTTAAGACCTTCGTACAGGATGATTTCGAGAACATTTCTACTTTCTCCGCCTTGATCCAGAGCACGCAGGATTCCTTGGTTGCTTGGAGAAAATCTTGTACAAGGCATGAGCATTCAGTCACGGTGTTAGAGTTTCAGCTAGATTGCATTCCACCCATTTCAGTTCAGGAGGTTGAGGCTGTACTTGGCAGATTCGTTGAGTTTGCAGCCAGAGAGAAGGAGAACGGGAATGCACTACTGGACGAGGATCTTCTAGAGGACTGATTGTGGGCATTTATTGCCTTTTTCTATTTTGGGAGTGAGTGGGAATCTTTGATTCATTTAATGTACCACTCCCCATTCTGGCAGTTTTTAGGGTTAGGGCTGAGGTGGCATAATCTTGGCCACTCTATTGATTGTAACCCTAGCTGTCTTTTGGGACCTGGCTATCTATAAAAGGGGGAGTTCCCCTCATTTGTAAGACATTAGAATAGAGATTATAATCAGAATAGAGCTAGAGATTGGAGACTAGAGAGTAGAGTAGAGTTAGCATTTTGTTTGATAGCATAGTGTGGAGAAGAAAGAAAATTTTCCCTTTGAAAACTTTTGTGGAGATTGTTGTGTAACACTTTCATGATAAATAGATCTTTTCATTGATGGTGGAATTCGTCTTTGTCATGAATAGCTAGCAAGGTCTCTTCTTCCTTTCGAATCCAAGTAGCTTAATTTTCATGCAAGTAGTTTACTTTGATGTGTGGCGTTTTATTGAGGTAGCTTCTTTTCATTCCATACCACTAGCAACTTGTTGATGATAAGTTCGCCTTGTGTGGTCGACTGGAAATTATCTTGAGTTTAACTTTGATTGTGATTTGTATACTTATATGCGTCGTTTTGATGGTGTATGTATGCTAAATTATAATCTGAATATCTTTTGCTATCCCTTTGAAGATTGCACCAATTTTACTGAAGCTGTCCGACGTGAGGCTAGGTGAGATTCGGTTGAAGTCTACCAAAATTGGGCTCCACATGTCCTGCATTTAGAATAGGATATAAGTTTCTTAGGCCCTACACTCCTTTACTTTCCGCACATTTCTGATTAGCTTTAGGAAAACGAATTATATTGCCAAATCATACATGCAAGAATCCCTTCGAATCATCTATTTGTTGTTAACTGCAAGAAGTCTGAACAATTGTGTAAGTCCCCTCGTAAGAACACAACAATACACATCAACCAACTGAGGGTGTTCCAAGTATTTTGGAACCTTGGAGTTGAACGTGTGATCTATCTCGTAATCTTAGCACATGGAATACTTTGATCAAGAGAGAACGGAGTAGCCTTCGGACTATTTTGTTCTGCTGTTTGGTGCGGTCACAAAAACCATGTCAACAGAAACCTGCAACATAGATGGAAAAAATTCCATTAGTATCTTGTGTGACACAAACCTAACTAAGAGCAATTACAATTCCTTATGTAATTATCAATAATCATAAAAGGTGAGAGAAAGGTAGTAAGAGAAATTTTGCATGTACTTGAAAATGGTACTTGCCTATCTCAATTGGCGGTTGATGGGTGACATGGCACATGTAAGGTCTGCCTCGTACTAGAGATGACCCTCTGTAAGCATTTGTAATTGCTACAAAACTCACTATGAAAGTTTTAGCAATAGGATATGCTCCTTATAATTGTTTGCATTCATAGGACAAAGGATTGGAGGAGAGGGAAAAATGGTACATGAAAAGTAAATGTGAGCATTGTCCCCTAAAGAGGCAATGTTTTTGGGAGTCATGGATTGTAAGGGGACATTGTAATGACATTGATCAAGGGCCAATTTAGCATCCTTCCATTAATTGAAAATAGTGGGCAAACTTGTCTCGGCCTATAAATCTCTTATGGGCTTTAATAAATTTTCTACATGTTTGAAATCCTTTTTCAATAAGGTGCCACACACCTCATAACTTGGGCCCTTGTACTCTTTTGGCGTCTCATCAAGTTTTTCTCACCATTTCTTGCCAATATGATGAGAAAACAACATTGAAAGCCAATCCATTTGTAACAACTCAAACTCATCTATTGTTAAGGAAAGATTCTAACTACCTATTTTCTGCTGAATATAACTAACTTGTTTTCGTTCTAGGGTTTCCAAATTGATTTCTACTTGTTGATGTGTTTTTCGTGACCGCACCAACGCAGAATAAAGTCGCCAAAGGCTACCCTATTCTCTCTTGATCAAAGTATTTCGCATGCTAAGATTGCAAGAAAGTTCATGCGTTCAACTCCAAGGTTCTTTTAATGCGAATAGGCTCAGTTGGCTCAATGTGATTTGCTGGTATTTCAAGGGGACTTACGAAATTGTTCAGCAACAGAGGAAGGGGTTTCCGCAATTCAATAGATTTATCAATGAAGTACAGATTTCCTATTTTAGCCAGAAAGTACTGAATTGAAATGGTTTAGAGAGTCTAAATCTATTCTAAGGCATGGGACATGGCGATCAATTCTCACAAGCTTCAACCAAGCTCTGCTTTGCCTCGCTTCGGACAGCCTCCACAGAACTGGTGCAATCTTCAAAGGAGTAGCTCAAGGTGTTCAGATCACAACTTAGCATGAAAATACCATCACAACGACGCATATAAACACACAAATCATGATCGAAGTTAAGTACATGATATTCCAGTTGACCACACAAGGCACATTCACCATTAGCGAACACACTAGTGGTATGGATAGACGAAGTTTGCTCAAATTGAAGACCACATTCCACAATTACTATCTACTGCTTTCATGAAATGAAACTTATTCTACTTTAAGTCACTACTCGAATCAGAAGGACGAAGAAACCTTGCTAGCTACTCACAACAAAAGACGAAATTCATCATCAATGAAAATTCTTTTTATTGGGAGAGTGTTCACAACAATTTCTTACAAAGTTTCAAGGAAAAACTTTCCTTCTTCTTCAACTACTCTATCAATCTATACTAAGCTACTTCTAATTTGTCTCTCTATTCTAACCTCTACTCTAATTCTACTATCTCCTTTCTAAGCTCTACTTAAGGTACAAATGAGGGGGACTCCCCCTTTATATAGCTGGCCAAGTCTAGCGGATGGCTCAGATTACAATCAGATGGATGGCCCAGATCGTGCCACCTCAGCCCTAAACAAGATTCGCCCTAAAAACCGCCATAATGGAGAGGGGCAATAAATGAGCAATTAATGGCCACCATCTTTCCAAAAGATTCCAATTCAGAAACGCGTTCACACTGTTCTTGATCCTCTTGGACTTGATCAAACAACTTCTTCTTTGTCACTCGAGTTATACTAAGTCTCAACACTTAGCCATTTTTCGCAACCTTTCTCCTTCGTGATTTATCATCTTGGACTATTTGCTTCATCACTGCTTGGTCTTCGACGTTTCTCCTGCAAAACAAGCAAGGAGAAGAGCATTAGAACACTTCATAATATAAACTCACTTTACTTACCAGGATTTTCATGTTTTGATCTCCAAGGGTTCATCGTTTTTCCTTAGCCAACTTTGCTTTCTTCATGATTTTCCAACATCTTGACTTCAACTGCATCCCCTTTACTTTTCCAGCTGAGGTGTTCGCAATTTTGATCTCATTCATCTCTGGCTCAGGAAAATTATCTTCACGAAGAACTTGAGCAAATTCACCTAGGCAGTTCCTTTCAAATTCATCGTCTGGAGTATTTTACCTTGAAAACACATTTTCTTCACTTTGCCTTAGAAATTTTTTTAAATTTTCCCTTAGGAAAACTCATCAATCCTATGCCCATCAGAATTCTCCACCCTGAAAGCCTCGACGAAGTGTAGAAGACTTTAAAACCCTCCTCTCGTCGAAGATCTTAAATACCCAGAAGAAAATTTTCCTCAGAACGCATCAAATTAATGGGTACGCAATGAATGGGTTCATTTAATTTTTGAATTTTTGAACCTTTAGAAAAAATGATTTTCATCAAATTTAACCCATTTCCTCAATTTAAGGCGCATTTCCTTGCTCTGACTTGAAGACTTTAAAATCCATCCTGCAATTCCAGCATTTGGCAAATTTTTTTTTTACTTATCTCTCGGGAAACTTCATCATCTTCCAAGCCTAGGCATATTTTCTTAAGGAAGAAAATATTTTTGCCTTAGATAAAATTTTAAATCATTTTGAAAATTCGCCCTAGGAATTTTACTCAACTTCATCCATCCTGCCTGTGAGAATTTTTTTTTTCAATTCACCTTAGAAAATTTTCCTTGAAAGCGTACCATGCTTAACATGTTTTATTTTTTTATCAACTTGGGCGCATATTAGACTTGATGAGGCATATTCAACTTGCTTTAGAGAAATTTTTTATTTACCACCTTAATATTTTACCTCACCACCTTTGGCGCATATGACACTTGAAGAAGAATATTCAACTTTAGCATGCCTTAGGAATTTTTTTTTATTCAAGTCTCCACCTTACACATTTGGGCGCATTCAACCCCTTTAGGTCTCATTTTCGATTACTTGAAATTTTGCTAACCTTTTCTCCAGCCTCTCCACAAGTCAAGGCGCATTCAAGGTCTTCAACTTTTAATTTAGAACACTTAGAAACTTTTACCACCACTCCTCCACTTCAAGGGCGCATATGAACGTGTGAGGTTTCAATTTAGACACTTAGAAGGATTTTACCTCCCACTTAGCCTCAAGGGCACATTCTGGACCTTGTACTTTCAATTTGATGACTTAGTCAAATTTTGAAGTCCTCTCACCTTGATGGGCGCATCTAGGGGTAGCTACCTCAAATTTGTCCACACTTAGAAAATTTCTAAGCATCTCTTCAAAGCTGGGCGCATTTTAGCATGTGAGCTTCCACTTTTGAGTATTTAGAAAATCTTCAAGCTTCCTCCTTGACCTTGGGCACATATAAGAGCTCAAACTTCAAACTTTGGACACTTAGAAATTTTTTAAACTTATCTTCCCCTTGGGCGCAAATGAGGCGGTGTACTTCAAATTTGATGTGCCTTAGAGATTTTAACTTACCCTCTTCAGCTTGGTGGGCGCAATTCAAAGGGTGAGCTTTTAATTTTATCACTCTAAGCTCAAGGGCGCATTTCCATGCTTGGGCTTCCAATTTATGCCTTGGGCGCAAATCACAGGCTCTCCTTCCAGTTTTGGACGCTTAACCAACTTTCCTCTCCAGGCGCATATCATAGTGTCTCCTTCAAATTTATAATTTAGAAGTTCTTTCTTCAACTTGGTGGGCGCATATAGGACCCTGAACTTTCAATTTATGTGCCTTAGAAAATTTCTAGCTCACCCTCAAAGTTAGGCGCAAATCCATGGTCCAGCTTTCAATTTCGCGACTTAGGAAAATTTTAAAGTCCTTCAAAGTGGGGCGCATTTGACCCATGGAGCATTCAATTTATGAAACTTAGAACTTTTTCCATTCCTAATCCATGGAGGGCGCATTTGGGGTACCATGCTTCAAGTTTTTAACTTAGGCAAATTTTTGAACTCTTCAGGGTTAGGCGCATTTGGCAGGTGGTGTTTCCAGTTTGAAAGACTTAGTAAATTTCTCATGCTTTCCTCCCTCAAGGGCACATATGGAGGCATGAGCTTTCATTTTCTTACACTTAGTAAAATTTTCTTTCCACCTCCCAAGCTAGGGCGCATTTAGGACCCCCTACTTCCAATTTTTGAAACTTAGAAAATTTTCAACCTCCTTCAAGCTGGCAAGGGCGCATTTTCACATGTCTACTTCCAATTTCAAGGACTTAGTCAAATTTTCATTACCTCCTCCTCCTTGGGTGCTTTTGGGGGGTCAAGCTTCCAATTTTCCAGACTTAGAATTTTTTAGAGCTTCAATCTTCTCCCAAGGGCGCATTTTGAGTAGGCAACTTCAAGTTTCTAACACTTAGAAGATTTTCACCCTCATTCTTTCCTCAAGGGCGCATTTTCATGGGTGAGCATCAAGTTTTAATGCCTAAGTAAAATTTTCATCCTTTTGCAAGCTAAGGGCGCATTTTGACTTGTGAACTTCCATTTTCAAGTGCTTAGAGAATTTCCACATATCTTCAGCTTTTAAAGGCGTTCTTCACTAGCTGGACTTGAAAATTTATCAATTTTAGTGAATTTTATGTTCTTTCCTGATTTAGGGTGACTCGATCATGCTAACCCTAATTTGCTATTTTTAGAAAGTTTGTCAACTTTGCACTTCAAGCTAATTTCAAGCTCCAAAAAGGCTAGATTTTGCTTTGTTCGGATCCTGGTGACATGATTGAGCTGCTGGTGCCCGGTACCCGTATGCCTCTGCTATTTTTAGCAACCTGCTAAAAATAGTAAATGTTCAGAATGAGCTCAAATTTCATGTGCTGAATGCCCGAAGTGTGGTGATCGTGGCTGGATTCTACATTTGCATGGCTGTCGTGTTCTGCCCTTGATTTTAGGAAACCCTAATTCTTCTGTACCAACCTGCTAAAAATAGTAAGTGTCCGATTTTCCATCCTCTACAACTCCGTTTGATTTGAAATTCGCGCCATAGGGTCTTCATCACTTGCTTGACCTGTACCTACTGAGACTTGATGTTGACCTGCTATTTATAGCATGTTTCTGGAGTGACTTACTATTTATAGTAAGTGCTTGATTTTGAGACTTCCTTAACTCCGTTTGACTTGAAATTTAGACAGCGGGCTCCTCGTTGGTAAACTTGCCTGTCTGCACCAGCGTCCGAGATTGACTTTCTATTTATCGCCTGCGTCGAGAATACCTTACTAAAAATAGTAAGTGCTCCAATTGCCTTCAAATTTTGCCAGCAGACTCCTTGAAGGACACTGATCATGGTGGATACTTCAGTTTTGGGAATTTTGTCGTCTGATTCCTCATCTTTAGTCCTCAAGCTCGAAACCCTAATTTTCTACATGTTCCTCAAATGAGCTCCATTTGACCTCGTTTCAGTTGCATGATGATCAGTTCGTGGTTCTGAAGTGTCGGGCAGCAACTAGAGTGGTACCTGCTAAAAATAGAAAGTGGCTGAAAAAGTGGCCAACCGGTCATCAGATGATTTTGCATGTCACATTGCCCGATAGATCTTGGAAAACCCAGAAAAACCCACAAAAATCATCAACATGCAAGCACTGGCTAAAAATAGCAAGTTTATGAAAAGTGACCAGTCCCACTTGCATGTTACATCGTTGCGAAGGTCTTGGAAAACCCAGAAGGAATATGCCAACATGCGCTGAGAAAATCTGCATGCAAACCCTAATATCGGCCTCTGAAAGCCGAATGCTGAAAGTCGTTATCCTGCTTTGCATGTCATATCACTGCGAAGGTCTCGAAAAACCCACAAAGAATCTCTGAACATGCATCAGAAAATGTAACATGTAGACCCTAGAATTTGCTCTGGAAGCTGGACTGCTAAAAATAGCAAGTCATCCGTTTTTGCTCAAATTTTGTCAGAAATAAACTTGAAGTGTTCAGAATGTAATGAAGTTGTCTGAATGTGAAAAATCTCGAGAAAATCAACCCCAAGTCGACACTTACTAAAAATAGAAAGTTGGCAGAATCTGATGAAATTTCAGTGGAAACTTGTTGGAAGCATACTAACAACAGTGTTAGTCTCAATTTTCAATTTATTCACCTCATTTGACTTCAAGTTGGCTGGAAAGATGGAAACCCTAATTTTCAGACTTAGCCAAAATTTCACGTTAAGGTTCAACGGCGGGCCCATCCTGAAAAGATAGACAATAGAAAAGAGAGACAACAACCCAAATGACCGAAAAGCAAAGCCAAAATTAGGGGGTCCCCATTTGCAATGGGGCGATGTGTGAAAAAGGTCACAACACTACTGAATCAATTTAAACTTCAACTAACTTCTAAGTTTTCAGTTTCAAGTGAATTTAAACGATTAATTGTTTTCTCCATCAGTTCACAAAAGATCAATAACTAAATAACTGTCAAACTAGGGTTTCC
Organism: Sequoia sempervirens; assembly: GCA_007258455.2. NCBI lineage: Eukaryota > Viridiplantae > Streptophyta > Pinopsida > Cupressales > Cupressaceae > Sequoia > Sequoia sempervirens. The sequence goes on along the minus strand of VDFB02005750.1, from coordinate 108,464 downwards.
TCTTAATTAAAATAGTAATTTAATATTCAATAACCAATATCCATAATTTTCCATCTTAGCTGAATGAAACATTTATCCATCTAATTGAACAACTGCAGACTCTTACAACGAACATTTAACCGAAAACACAAATGAACTTTAACTAACTTTTCTTTGCTTCCATAATACAAGAACATTAATTACAACTAACAATATACATACTGAGTAACATTTCAGTAATTTAAAGAGAGAAGGATTTTCAAGAAGATACAGGTAGAAGCTGAAGCACTTGATCTTGACATTGTCATCATGGGAAAAGGAGATATCATCAGGGGCTTTACCGCCCATCCGAAGACCTACTGGTCTCTTGTGTTTCTTCCACCGAAGAAACCCATCCCTTCACGAGCGTAATCAACAAGGATTACTTTATCATCATGCCTTTGAGCTTGGTGTCAAGGACCTATACCTCTTGATCGAACCTTATTAAGGGTACCTCCTGTTGATGTGACTTTTGTGACCGCACCAATCAGCAGAACAAAGTTGTCCGAAGGCTACTCCGTTCTCTCTTGATCAAAGTATTCCACACGCTAAGATTGCCAGAAAGTTCGTGTGTTCAACTCCAAGGTTCCGAAATACTTTGGAATACCCTCAATTGGTTCATTGTGAATTGCTGTTTCCACGAGGGGACTTACACAATCGTTCATAACACTTGTAGCTAACAATAGATGGATGATTTAGAAGGGATTTATGTAATGCGAATGGTTTTACAATTGGGCACGTTTTCCTAGAACTAACCATAAATATGCGGAATTCAAAAGGATGTAGGGTTCAGAAAGCTTAAGTTCTATTCTAAATGCAGAATATGTGGGGGCTTGATTTCAGCAGACTTCGACCGGATTTCACCTAGCCTTATGTCGGATAGCTTCAGCAAAATCAGTGCAATCTTCAAGGGAGTAGTAGAAGATATTCAGATTATAATTCGGCATCAAAACGACGCATACAAGCATACGAATCACAATCGAAGTTAAACTCAAAATGGTTTCTAGTCGACCACGCAAGGCAAACTTGCCGTCAACAAGTTGCTAGTGGTATGGAATGAAATGAAGCTACTTCAATGAAACACCACAAATCCACAATTAACTACTTGTATGAAAATTACTCCTACTTGAAGTCGAAAGACGAAGAAACCTCACTAACTGTTCATAACAAAAGGGGAGTTCACCATCAATGAAATTCTCTTATTATGAAAGCCTTCATGACAATTTCTTACAAAATTCTCAAAGGGAGAATTTCCCTTCTCCTTCAAACAATGCAAATGAAACTATTCTAACTATCTCTAGTAAAATGTCTACTCTCTAGTGTCTCCTCGGTGCTAATCTTAATTCTAACCTATTACAAATGAGGGGGACTCCCCCTTTTATAGACAGCCCAATCCAATGAACGACTCAGATTACAATCAAATCAAAGGCTCAGATTGATCCACCTCAGCCCTAACCCTAAAAACTGCCAAAATAGGGAGTAGTACATTAAATGAATCAAAGATTCCCACTCACTCCCAAAATAGTAAAGGCAATTAATGCCCACAATCAGTCCTCTAGAAGATCATCATCCAGAAATGCATTCCCGTTCTCTTTCTCCCTGGCTGCAAAATCAATGAATCTGGCAAGCATAGCCTCAACCTCCTGAACTGAAATAGGTGGAATACAATCTAGCTGAAACTCTGAAACCGTGACTGACTGCTCATGTCGTGCACAAGACTTTCTCCAAGCAACTAAGGAATCCTGTGTACTCTGAATCAAGCTGGAGAAAGTGGAAGTATTTTCAAAGTCATCTTGCACGAAAGCCTTCACCTCTGAGAAGAAAGGTGCCAGCCTACCCCTCAAATTATCAGTAGTCACCTCATCGGGATTCAACAGTCTAACAAAGATTGCCTCCAAAGTATTCTGGACTCCATCAATGATGTTTGCCATAGCCTTCTGAACTCTAGCTAAATCCGTCTGTGCTGCGTCAAGGAAACCTCGTCCCGTGACTATTGATGAGTACCATCTAGCAAAATTATACCTGTCACCCTCTTGAATGACTCCTCCATCAATCAGCATATGCGAAGTAGTATGCCTCAATGCCTCTAGACGCTGAATGACTTTGCTTTGGTAGATGGAAGCATCGCCCCAAGCCTGATCAATCGCCTCCATTCATGCCAAAATGCTGGAAGCCTGCTGGAAAGCACTAGCAAGGTCTTCCATAAACTTTTGTCTTGGCACGAACTCTTGTGACCCATTTATCTGCCTCCTGTGCCATCTTCCTCAACTCCAACAAGCCGCTAACTGACTCTCTGGATAACTCGGCTGGAAGCTCTATTGTTGGAATCTCCTGCCCACAAGGATGAGACAACTGCTGCATGTATCCTACCAAGGCCTTATGCTCCCTCTTCAACTTCTTATATTTTCCTTCCTTCCTGAACAACCTGTCCTTGAGCGCCTGATAGGAGTTATCACATTCTTCAACAATCTGGGCACCTGTGGGATGTCCTAATTCCATAGTTGTGATCACATAATTTTCTGGCACTGCTTCATCTTGATCACAATCAACTCGTGGCACTGCTACATGGAGGGTGCGAGAGCCATCATCATCAGTAGATATCTTCGAAAATTTTCGAGCTCTCTTCTTTGTTGAAGGTGCATTGATCCTGTTCAACAACTCTTCCATCTCAATTGCTGGATCAATCTCCTCACTGGGGCTCCTTCTCATCCAGTCTCTGAGCCAATCAGGTACTACATACTGTATATCAAATGGCTGCTCCTCTCGTGCCTCTACTTCACGGACTTGTTCTACTTCAATCATTCTGGCGAGGCTCATTGGCCTCAAGTGGCTGAGTATCTCTTGAAACTATATCATCATCCTCTAAAGCCATCTCTAACTCACGCTGAAACTGAGTGTCAGTAGCAGTCCCTTCATCATCCTGCTGATCATCTATGATAGGTGCATTAACACTCTGACCAACTGATTCTCTTCATGGTGGCCGATTCTCTTCCCGTACCTCTTGCACTCGGTTCAATTCATTCCTCTGATCAGCAAATAGAGAAACCTCCTGTACACTTGGAGAACGTGTCTCCATGGCGTGGGTAACTCAACTCTCGGAGGCTCCGGCTGAACTGGCTCCTGCCGAATTTGCTCCTTCCTTCGAGATTTTGGACCTCGAGTTATCTGTTTCTTTCTGCTGGCAGTGGGTGTCCTGTGATCTCCCATCAAGTTGTAAGTCAAAGAAACTGACCTACTCTTCAATCTGCTCACATGTCTATCAACCCATGCTTTGGTGAATGTCAAGACTGGGATGCAAAGTGTGTCCAAATCAGTAATTTCTGGCTCTGACCAAACTGGGAGTGAAAGTGGAGTGTCTCTCACCGCCTCATAATCTGGATGGACAACGTTCATGTCCTCATCTACCTGGTCTGGTACTGGAATGACTTCACATTCCCTGATCATGCTTATCGGCAACCTGGAGAACATTCTTTTCCTGACCTCTGCTTCGTCTGATGCACCAGCCCAGTAATCCTCAATGTTTTCCTTATGCTTAAATTCCTCTGACAGTATCCATCTGATATTGTTATGTGGATCATAATGCTGTCTGCCGATGTGATAGGAAAAGTGAAAGAATTGAAGCTCACTCTCAGCTTCTCTGGCTGCCTGTAGTGTAGGACACACTTTATCCGAATTGCCCATGACAATTGGGAAGTCAACACCACCCTTCTTTTTCTTTTGAATCTTATCGTAGGCAACTAGTTGCCTAGACATCTCTAACATTAAAATTCTATTGGTCGGGTACTTAGGCAATCTGTATGGGTATGAAGAAAAACCTTGCAGTCTGATGTAAGAAAACTTCGGAAACTGTATAAACCAACACCCATACCTTTCTATCAACTCCTGAGCTTCCCTCAAGATCCTGTGATGAGTACGCTGCTGAAGTGATCTCGTGATGTGCATGGTGAAAGTGTCATTGACATGCTTGTAATGGTAGTGCTTGTCAAGTGCAGCTGCGGACAAGCCTCATGAATTTTGAACTGATGGGAACCACAACCCACTAGTTCCTTATATGAAATCCCTCTGTATCTTGTCATCCGAGCCAGCATATAAATAAGATAGGAGCCCATGTAAAATGTCTTCATTCTCCTCAAACTCTGGAGCTGGTCATGTAAATTATCGCTGATCATTGCGGCCCAATCAACATGCTCCTTTCCATCCAGCACGAGGTTGATGTAATAAAACATCCATGGCTCAAAAATAAAAGACTGAGGGCAGCCTCCGACTCTACTTAGCATCTAGATCAAGTCACAGTACTCCTGCTTCAAATCATCTGATATGATCTGCCTCGGCAGCTTCGTACGAGAGGACCTAGGCTTGTTCATCCAACAAGTATTAATTGCCTCCGTACATCTCTCGAATGAAGAAGCATACATTCGCTCAGCACGCTCTCTTGTTTTGTAAATCGTCTTCTTGTGCACTGGAATTCTGAAAGCTTCGCTGATAGCATCAAGAGTAAGGTTGGCGAGCACGTGACCATCCGGTGAGACAACTGATCTGCGGTCAGGCTCATAGCAATTGGCGCACTCCATCATCAACTCTGAGCACTGAATACCTGGCGGGAAACCAACAGCTGCATATAATCCACTTCGAACCATATTGTGTGAGTTGATCGAAGGTTGGTGATTGCCCATTCCAAGCATTCGATTCCTGAAGGTCTCCAAGTTGAAAGAGCCCAGGTTCGTATCAGCCAATTTGCCCAACTTCGAGGTGAACTTTGATTCTGGTATGAAGGACGTGCTTAGTTTCTTGATCACAGCCTGCTTGGATGCACCGTTGTTATCTTTTCCAGTTGCTCTAATTTCAGCCATCTGCAAAACAATAAACATCCATCAGCAAATTAACTTAGGAAAATAAATAAAATATTTTGCAGGGCTGCCAGTCGACTTCAAGAAGTTGCAATATTATTTCTCATTTGCAAACCTCAACTTCTCCTTCAACAGATTTCGAATTATCAACCACTTAGAAAGTCTCAGCAACTTTGATACTTTCAGCAACTTCAATGAAACTTATCAAATTTCTTAGCTGGTTGCAGCAACTGAACTCTTGTAAATTCGCACTTCTTCAACTTCAAATCAGATTTAGCAAGTTCGCACTCTTTAGCAACCTTCAACTTCAGCGATATTCACTTTCAAAACAACTTTCAGCAATTTTTTCTGTAACTCCAAGTGACTCAGAGCAAAAATCGAACTTCTTCAGCAACTCCAGACTTAGACTTTAAAATTTCAGTTTCAGCCACTTTACTTCAAGTTGCACTTTCTCAGCCTCAGCAACAAACTCAAATTTCAGCCTTCAGCAAATTCCTCTTCAACAAGTTTCGAACTTCAACCTTAGCAACTCCAGACTAAGAGCAAATTCGAACTGCAACACTGGACTTAGAGCAAATTCGATTTTCTTCAATTGGTGAAGAGAAGTGAATAACCTTTAGTGCTTATAGCAAAATCGATTTCTAGAAGGAGGCTAATTTTAACCAGTATATTAAATTTCCACTTCTCTTCAAGAATTCGAATTTCCCTCCTCTGGTATTTTCAACACTTGTCTTCCGACACTTGGAATCTTGGCTTTCTAGAAGTTCAACTTTGACTGGTGTATTTTTATTTACTTTCGAAATTTTTTAATTTAAATTCACCTTTTAATCAATTTTATTCACCAGCCGGAGCTCTGTCACTTGAATTCAAATTTTGTTTCTCCTCGGTTCTGGAAAATTCATCTGTGAAGAACTCAATCAAAATCATCTAGGCAATTCACTTCAAATTCATCGTCTGGAAAATTCTATCTTGAAAACACATTTTATTCACTTTGCCTTAGAAAATTTTAAATTCTCCCTTAGGAAAATTTCACAATTCTAGCACTGATTAAATTCTTCATCCGAAAGGCGTTGGCGAAGTGCAGAAGACATAGAAATCCATTTCTCATCGAAGATCTCCAGTACCCAGAAGAAAATTTTCTCGAAAACGCGACGAATCCATGGGTATACAACGAAACGGGTTCATTTAATTTTTTGAATTTTGAACCTTAGAAATTATTTTCTTATGAAATTTAACCCATTCTTCACATCTGTGATTATCTCGTGTTGCTCTAACTTGGAAATTTTTAAATCCATCCTGCAATGCCAGCACTCTCTGATTTCATCTCTGGCAATTCATTCGTGCTTCAGGAAAATTTCATCATCCTTCATGTCTGGGCGTAATTTCCTAAGGAAGAAAATATTTTGTGCCTTAGAAAATTTTATTCATTTGCCTGTGGTGAGAAAATTTTATTTCAATTCTTGAAAGCATGTATCATGGAGAATATTCAAATTCCAATGCCTAGCATACTCTTTATTTCATTCACCACCTTATGTCATCACCTTGTGTTCAACGTCTAGCACATTTCACTTCATACTTCCATCACCCTGGGCGCATTTGCTTATCATGAAGGATATATTTTGAATCCATGCCTAACATTATTATTCATCACTTAGCAATATCATCTCTCAAGTCTAGGCGCATCTCATACTTAGAAGAGAATACTTCACACTTCAACGCCATAGTCATTTCCACTCATTAACTTTACCACGTTTCACTCTACACTCACCTTTTACATGGCGCATACCATGTGTAGGAGAAATAACTTTTACCACGCCTTCTTGTGACCCTTTGACTTCCTTCCTTTTGTCTTCACATGCCCTCACTTGGGCGCATTTAAGCATGAGAAGGGAATAACATTTCTAACGCCCCCCTCTTTTGACTTGTTGACTTCTTAGCTTCTCAAACATGGGCGCATATAGCATGGTGAGGTGGATTAGGCATCTTACTTAGAAACTTTTTAGCATCTTGCTTGCATGTGAGGGCGCATTTGGCTATGTGTGGTGGATGAAACTTTGTTGAACTTTTGACTTTCTAACCTTGGGCGCATTCTAGCATGTGTGAAGGATGGGCGCATATGAGAGGTGGTGAGGAATATCCCACACTTAGAAAATTTTCTTAACATTTTGCTTGTGAGGAGGCCACAAATGAAGGGTGGAGGTGGATGAAACTTCAACGCCAAGCTTTGACTTCATAGGAACTTGCTAGACATGGGCGCATTTAGCCACAAGAGGAGGACGAGTTTCATACTTAGAAAATTTCCAAAACATGAGACCTTGCATGAGGGTGCATTTTGCCATAGGAGGTGGATGAAACTTTTGCCTTAGGAATTTTTCTAACTTCTTTATCAACTTGGGCGCATTTGGAGGTGGCAGGAGGATGAAACTTCAACACTTGAACGTTTTTCCTGACTTCAGCTGAAGATGGGCGCACTTTCATGGTGATGCAGGATGAAGTCTCAAACTTAGCCAATTTTTCTTCGTCTTTGCTAGTTTCTCCATGCCTTACTATAAATAGTAAGTCCTTTGATTTTCATAATTCAGAAGCTCAGATTGCCTTGAAATTTTGAACACTGCATCTTCACGACCTTGTTAGCCCGTTGACATTGCTACTCTGAGCTGACCTGCTAAAAATAGCATATCTCTGGAGGTAGTTTGCTATTTATTGTAACTGCTCGTTTATGATACATCCACAACTCCGTTTGATTTGAAATTCGAATGATGCGCTCCTCACCACGTGACCTGCCTGCTAACATCGGCGCTTGCTGCTGGCTTGCTATTTTTAGCCTGCTTCTGAAATGACTTACTAAAATAAGTAAGTGCTCCGTTTGCCTTCAAATTTCACCAACAGATAGCTTGAAAGATGCTGATCGCGGTGGTATACACTGGTTTTCGAAAATTCTGACTTTTTACCCTTCTTTTTGGGTCTCGAAGCTGGAAACCCTAATTTGTTCTGCATGCATATCAAATGATCTCCGTTTGTTCTTGTTTCTGTTGCATTACAATCAACTCGTGATTTTGAAGTGTTGGGAGGCGGCTGTCGGGATGCATCTGCTAAAAATAGTAAGTTTCTGAATGAGTGACCATCTCCGCTTGCATGTCACATCACTGCGAAGCTCTCGAAAAACCCATAAGGAATATGCAGACATGCAAACCCTAAAAATAGCCTCGGAAGACTGAATTCTGAAAGTCGTTATCTCGCTTTGCATGTCACATCATCGCGAAGGTCTCTGAAAACCCAGAAGGAAACTCCAGACATGCGTTGAAAAGCTCTGCATCTAAGCCCTGAAATTGGCTCTGGGAGCTGAACTACTAAAAATAGTAAGTTGTCTGTTTCAGCTCAAAATTTGTAGACAAGTAGCTTGATGTGTTCTGGATGTGGCGTGACTGTCGGGATTTCAAGAATGTTGACGGAACACCTGTAATTGCACACTTACTAAAAATAGTAAGTTGCCAAAATCCGATGAAATTTCAGTGGAAGCTTGCTGGAAGCACACTGACCTCAATGTTAATCTCTGATTTCAACTTATTCACTTCATTTGACCTCAGATTGACCAGAAATATGGAAACCCTAATTTTCAGACTTGGCCAAATTTCACGTTTAAATTCAATGGCGGGCACGTCCCCCAAAAGGCAAACAACAGAGAAGAGAGAGAGAGAGAGAGAGAGAGAGAGAGAGAGAGAGAGAGAGAGAGAGAGAGCCCAAAAGACCAGAATGAAGCAAAAATTAGGGGTCCCCATTTTGAATGGGGCGATGTGTGAAAAGGTCACAACACCTCCCAACTAGAAAGGTCGCTCTGATTAGTGGTATATGTGGTACTTGATAGCTGATAGATGCTGAATTTAGCATTGTACCTTGGCCAAGGATTTCATTAACATTTTGGCACTCCTATGCTGTCAGTGCTCTCACCCTTGCTCGACATGATTACAAAAGTCTCAAGTTTTTAAATTATAAAGTCAAATTAAGTTTTCTTTTCTTAAATAAATATCTTTACATTCCAAGTTCATCTAGCAGCAGGGGTCTTAAATCGAAGACATATTCTTTCAAAAAATACAAAGATGAGGAAAAGATTGATTGGCTCAACCAAAACATGTTCCTCTTAAGGACTCATAAGTATAAATTTTAGTTACCAGAGAACTCATATTCTGTTCTTTGTTCAAATTCTCACAAATTGATTGCTTTCATTAGGTTTGATTTGAGTTTCCAAGTAATGTTTGAGGTCAAGAAAATAATATGAAGAGGAAAATATAATCGGCTCTTAGGTTTCCAATACAGTTTAAGAGAAGAGATTAAATGGGACAAGACTCGGTAGGAGAGAGAATAACAAAGTGTTATCATGAGAATAAGACTAGACTGAAAAGGATCCCCAGTCAAGAAAAGAAGGTGGTTTGCCATTTACTTCGAATTCCATTATAGTTCATTCCACAACAAAATTGATGCCATTTCATTATCAATCAGACTTGAGTTTGATTAGAATGAAAGTATTAACAAGACAAATTTCATTTCAATATAAATATGCCATGCTAGAGATTATAACTTAGAGTCTCTTACGTGCGTGATAGGAGAATTTGACTAGAAAACTTCAATCTCCAATTCTCTGGAGAACACGTTTTCAATTCACCGCCGAAGGAGATGCGGACCAAGGAAGTAATCTCGCTTCAAGAGCAAAAGATTTGAATTTGAAAAGCAGATGAAATCTTTGCCACGCATAGCTAGCTCCAAAAGATATTCAAGAAAGAGACTAAAGAAAGATCGCTGATGAGTGGATAGAGGAATGAAAGAAAAAAAAAAAAAACTCGGACTAAGATTTCGAGCACAGAGATAGAGCTCCGATAATGGCAATGAAAGAATATGAGTATGGCGGGTGAGGATTGAAGAACAGGCTCAAAACGGCTTAACTTAATAGCAATGCAAGAGAACCGACTCAAGAAGAAACTCGAGGCCTAAAATCTCAGAGAGAAAAATGTGAGAGACTAAAATTCAGTCAATGAAGAATGAAGAACCCCTAACTCAAAACCAAAATGAATCGCTTCTTTCCCAACGCCCAGTCCCTTCGTCTGTCCTTTCTTGGACGTTTCAAGTATGAGGGTGGCGCGAGAATGGGAGTTCCATTTTCTACAATCACCGATTCCCAGATTCAAATTAATTAATTCGATTATATCCATTCAATGGTTCCCCCATATCAAAAAGCCGATACAAACTTATTTATTTATTATTAAATTAATATTTAACATCCTCTTGCCAAAAATACTTGCAATATATTCCAAGATTGATTCACTCAACATAGAGAGGATGGAAATGAATATTTTAATTATATCAATTATAGAATAACCATTTGAAATCTCTTATAAGGGTGATTATTGATTTATATATAATTTATATTGACTTATTTAATAAATAATTATATTAAATTATTAATGGCCAAGTTACAATTTCGATTCCTTGTCTTACACTGACTCAAGGCGAGGTGACAATTTCCGATACTTTGTTAACCATTACCTCTCCTTGATGATATCTCCTTTTCCATCATGGTGTCGTCAATCCTGCATCCACTGACAGGTATTATGGTTAGATTGTTCACAATGGCTTTATAAATATGCATTTAAATATAATCTCATGAACACATTCAATTTCACGTGAACAAGAAATTCACTTGCAAATAAAAAGATCGTTAACTTATAGTTACGATAAATAAAACATCTATTCTATTCACAATTTCACATTCACATGAAAAATATTACTTGCAACTAACTTTGCATCCGAAAATACATAACCAAACTCATAGTCTCAATGTAAGGGATGTAACATACTCCTCCCCTTAAGAATCATCGTCTTCGATGATTGTTTATTCTAAATTTAAACATAAACATAAATATAGTGTTCTCAATTGTTCAACAAAAGATAAGGAAATTTCTAAAGGATTTCTTCATAATCCTCCCAAGTGGCATTTTCTTTAGAGTACTGGTCCCATTGGACCTTGCATTGCATAACCTCGCAGTTATGTAAGCGCAGCCTGTGCTCCTCAAGCACTCTAACAGGCTCGACTGTGATCTTCGTAGAATCCTACACCTGGAGTTTCATTAGGAGTGACCTAATACTCTGCTTGTCGGTTGTCTACAACTGCATGGATCCTCAGTTGAAAAGCTGTCTGTTGGGGTGGTAATGGCCTTCGTTGTTGCTGCCCCCGTTGATTCTTATTAGGGCACTGATTTGCATAACGCTCTCCATTGCAATTAAAACATCCTCCTGGTGGTCCTTTCTTTTCTAGACCTTTGCTTGCACTAGTTTCATCTTGATTATTCTTGTGGTCCTTCTTAAAATTCTAGTATGATTGATCCCACTTGCCCTTGTTATGTTTTCTATCTTTGAGAGAATCATCCTTCTTCAACCTCTGTTCTTGTTGAATTGCTTTCTCATAAGCCTCATCCATTGTGCGAGGTGCCAAAACATCTAATGGACCTCCAATGCGGTTATTCAAACCCAAAATGAACTTTCAGACTCAAAAATTTTCATCTTGTTGATATTGAGGTACATATTTCAGTAACCGGGTATAATTTTCCCAATATTCATTTACTGATAGAGGCCTCTACCTAAGGTTTTCAAAATCCAAAAGTTTCTGATCATAAAATAACTGTGGAAGCCATCGTTGTCAGAATATTCTTACAAATTACTCCTAGGTCACATCTACCATCTCAAGACCCATTTCCACTCTTTTGGTTTCCCACCGCGTTGCAACTTCTCTAGCCAACCGGTAGGCTGCCCAGGTGGCCTTGAAAGTGTCTGAGTAGTCTCTTAATTCAAAATATTTCTCCATCTTAGTTAGCCATGCCTCAGTGGCATCTCTTGATGTGGAGTCCTCAAACTTTGGAGGTTTAATCTTTTTCATATCCTTGGCCAATGCATTAGCCAATCGGCTCCTTTTATTACTCAGGCTTATGGTTTTAGAACTTTCTTCACGCTGGTGACTACAAGTTTTAGATCTTTCCTCGCGCATGTCAATCTGCCCGTCCACTTTCCTTTCCAAATTTAGCAATCAGTTTTGAGTTTGACTCATCAAATTCAATAGTTGGTCAAGTTTGGCCATAGGGTTATCATTGTCTTGATCTCCTCTGAACCCATTTCCAGAATTCTCCATTCCAATGAGGTTCGTGGAGTTAGGTATTAATTATTAGTCTATGTTAGGTTTTTATTTCCATGGTTCATTCAATAAAATTCATAAACAAACAATTGCTCAAAGATATCAACATGATATGCCATCAATTAATTATAGATTCCTTTCAATAACAATTACAAAATATCTATCACTCCCTGTGATAGATTCAATTACAAAATGATTATAAATAACTATCACTTCCTGTGATAGATTTGATTACAAAATGATTAATAACTATCACTCCCTATGATAGATTGGATTACAAAATGATATTAAATGACTATCACTCCCTGTGATAGATTCGATTACAAATGAATAACTATCACTCCCTGTGATAGATTTAGTTACAAAATGATTATAAATAACTATCACTCCTATGATAGGTTTAACTACAAAATTTGATTAGGTTCACAGTGCTGGTTTGATTCATTTCAGCAAGGATGGCTGCTTTAACGGCTTCCTTATTGGAAGGTGTCCACTTCCTTCTTTCTCTCCGAAGTCTCCTCAAAGCTTCAGCCATGGTCTCCGAGTCCGCAGGAATAAAGCGTTTGGAATAATCATACTGGAGTCTGATTTTCCATAGTCGTTTGGATACCGGATTTCAGACCTTCTTCCGGGGTGTTTTCCATATCCACATCCTGGAAAAACACCAAGGATAGATTTTAGTTTTCTAGGTTTGCATGACGAGCCCGAGGTTCAGTGCCGAACTTGGTAGCTCTGATACCATATGTAACAACTCAAACTCATCTACTGTTAAGGAAAGATTCTAACTACCTATTTTCTGCTGAATATACTAGCTTGTTTTCGTTCTAGGGTTCCAAATTGATTTCAATTGAATCAATTTAAACTTCAACTAACTTCTAAGTTTTCAGTTTCAGTTGAATTGAAACAATTAACTGTTTTCTCCATCCGTTCATAGAAGATCAATAACTAAATAACTGTCAAACTAGGGTTTCCTCTTAATTAAAATAGTAATTTAATATTCAATAACTAATATCCATAATTTTCCATCTCAACTGAATGAAACATTTATCCATCTAACTGAACAACTACAAATTCTTACAACGAACATTTAACTGAAAATACAAATGAACTTTAACTAACTTTTCTTTGCTTCCATAATACAAGAACATTAATTACAGCTAACATTATACATGCTAAGTAACATTTTAGTAATTTAAAGAGAGAGAAGGGTTTCAAGAAGATACAGTTAAGAAGCTGAAGCACTTGATCTTGACACTGTCGTCATGGGAAAAGGAGATATCATCAGGGGCTTTACCGCCCATCCAAAGACCTACTGGTCTCCCGTGTTTCTTCCACTGAAGAAACCCGTCCCTTCACGAGGGTAATCAACAAGGATCACTTTATCATCATGCCTTTGAGCCTGGTGTCAAGGACCTATACCTCTTGATCGAACCTTACTAAGGGTACCTCCCAACTAGAAAGGTCACTTTGATCAGTGGTATATATGGTACTTGATAGTTGATAGATGCTAAATCTAGCATCGTACCTTGGCCAAGGATTTCATTAACATTCTGACAGTCTTGTGCCGTCTGCGCTCTCACCCTTGCTCGACATGATTACAAAAGTCTCAAGTTTTTAAATTGTAAAGTCAGATTAAGTTTTCTCTTCTTAAATAAATATCTTTACATTCCAAGTTCATCTAGCAGCAGGGGTCTTAAATTAGAGACATATTCTTTCAGAAAATATAGAGATGAGGAAAAGATTGATTGGCTCAACCAAAACATGTTCCTCTTAAGGAATCATAAGCATAAATTTTAGTTACCAGAGAAATCATTCTGTTCTTTGTTCAAATTCTCACAAATTGATTGCTTTCATTAGGTCTGATTCGAGTTTCCAAGTAAAGTTTGAGGTCAAAAAAATAATATGAAGAGGGAAATATAATCGGCTCCTCTTAGGTTTCCAAGACAATTTAAGAGAAGAGATTAAATGTGACAAGACTTGGTAGGAGAGAGAATAATAGAGTGTTATCATGAGAATAAGACTAGACTAAAAAGGATCCCTAGTCAAGAAAAGAAGAAGGTTTGCGATTTACTTTGAATTCCATTATAGTTCATTCCACAACAAAATCGATGCCATTTCATTATCAATCAGACTTGAGTTTCATTAGAACGAAAGTATTAACAAGACAAATTTCATTTCAATATAAATATGCCATGCTACAAATTATTATTTAGAGTCTCTTACGTGCCTGATAGGAGAATTTGACTAGAAAACTTCAATCTCCAATTCTTTGGAGAACACGCTTGCAATTCATTGTCGAAGGAGACGTGGACCAAGGAAGTAATCTCGCTTTAGGGGCAAAAGATTTGAATTTGAAAAGCAGATGAAATCTTCGCCACACATAGCTACCTCTAGAAGATATTCAGGAAAGAGACTAAAGAAAGATCGCCAATGAATGGAGAGAGGAACGAAAGAAAAAGAAATAAACTCGGACTAAGATTTCGAGCGCAGAGACAAAGTTCCAATAATGGTAATGAAAGAATACGAGTATGGTGGGTGAGGATTGAAGAACAGGCTCAAAACGACTTAACTTCAGAGCAATGCAAGAGAATTGACTCAAGAAGAAACCCGATACCCAAAATCTCAGAGAGAAAAATGCGAGAGACTAAAATCCAGTCGATGAAGAATGAAGAACCCCCAACTCAAAACCAAAATGAATCACTTCTTTCCCAATGCCCAGTCCCTTCGTCTGTCCTTTCTTGGACATTTCAAGTATGAGGGTGGTGCAAGAATGGGAGTTCCATTTTCTACAGTCACCGATTCCTAGATTCAAATTAATTAATTTGATTATATCCATTCAATGGTTGTTCCATATCAAAAAGCTGATACAACTTATTTCTTTATTATTAAATTAATATTTAACATCCTCTTACCAAAAATACTTGCAATATATTCCAAGATTGATTCGCTCAACATAGAGAGGATGGAAATGAATATTTTAATTATATCAATTATAGAATTACCTTTTGAAATCTCTTATAAGGGTGATTATTGATTAATATATAATTTAAATTGACTTATTTAGTAAATAATTATATTAAATTATTAATGGCCAAGTTACAATTTTGATTCCTTGTCTTACACCGACTCAAGGTGAGATGACAATTTCTGATCCTATGTTAACCACTACCTCTCCCTGATGACATCTCCTTTTCCATCGCGGCGTCGTCAATCCTACATCCACTGACAGGTATTATGGTTAGATTGTTCACAACGGCTTCATAAATATGCATTTAAATATAATGTCACGAACACATTCAATTTCACGTGAACAAGAAATTCACTTGCAAATAAAGAGATCGTCAACTTATAGTTACGATAAATAAAACATCTATTCTATTCACATGAAAACAGTTACTTGCAACTAACTTTGCATCCGAAAATACATAACCAAACTCATAGTCTCAATGTAAGGGATGTAACACCATTTCCATAAGCCATAAATACATCTTGCTATGTGTTGATCAACAATGTTTTGAAACTCATTTTGAAATGCCATTTCCAAATGTCCCTTTGGTCTCTTATTTGTAAGGTGTTGCTCTTGGAGGTTGGTAAAAATGGGTAGCTCTTTACCATAACACTAGGATTAAATGGGGCCACAAGGTGTTATAACTCAATTCAAAATACAATAAACAATAAGCATTTGAACATCATCGAGAGCAATTTTTTTTTTTTTTTTAAATCATTACAATACAACAATTTCATTGATAGCAATAACATGATTACATACTTCATCATAACATGAATGAACTGTTTTCATTTCCAATTAAGTACAAAGAAAGTACAAGAGTAAGGATTAAGAAGTCCTCATCTGATTGGCGTCTTCCAAGACTCGGCTCGCTAGTTGAAGAATTGAGGGAAGCATCATCTGAGTGCTTTGACCTCCAACCATGAACTTGTTTAGTCCCCCGCGCACACCTTCCTACTGGAAGGGGGCCTTGCCCTTCTTGCGAAAGCTGATGTTGGAATAACCCTCAAATAGCCATTTGAGCTCTGGTGGTGGAACCCTATCTAATTGGCTCTGCCTGACTACTAAGGAGTCCTTCCTACTAAGCCGACAATTCTGGCTAGCTAGATATTTGGGTTGCATGTGAGTATTAGGAGCAGTTAGTGGCACTTGCCCCTACTATGGCCATAGATTGCACTACCGTGCTACTCACCCACCCTGCTCGATTTGGAAAAGCTTTCCTTAACTAGGGCTTCTGGAAGATTATTTCTCCGTTACTTACTCAGGTCTAGACACCTGTCCTAGGGCATCACTCTTGACCTATCTAAGAATCAATTACCCTTCACACACTTCTTGGCTACCTGCCACGTGTGACTGAAGTATCCTGGGGCTAGGGTTACTACAAGAGAAGTAAACTCAAATCGGCTAATTGCCATGCACTACTAGTATATAAGATACTAAGGTTAGATATGAATAAAGAAAACACTTATCAGAGCAGCATCTAAAACCACATTCTTGCTGGTCATAAAGAATCCTTTTAGAAAGATAATGAGACCAATACCAGTGCTCCTACAGAAGCAGCTTTGACTTTGCATAACACCTATACAAGAAAGGCCTCTCTATGTTTGAATGTCAACTATGAAACCGACCCACACACAGTTCATAATTTTATGAATAAATATAAATCATTTATCTCCTGTTAAGGGTTTGCTTGGAACCAACAATTGATTAAGATAAGTCTTAGCAATTTAACCAATACTTAGTTCAATCTAACCATCCGAATTTTATGCCACCGCAGTAGCAGTCCATTTCTTCCATAAAGAATAAGAACCCTGTTCATTACTGTCCATCTACATCTATTTCCAAAATAACATGCATCTTTTCGGTGACATGGTTCTATACCAGAATGTGTGAGGTTTCTATTGAATTTCTTGTTCGTTATTAACAAGTCTACGGTCAGTTCTCGGAACACTATATTGTTTTCTTTTCCAGGTATTCTTTATATTCATCTTGTCTATTATACTGTGCTACAGACAAAGTTTCAAAGTGCGGTGTTCGTCACTCTATACGCAGTATAAATACTGCCTATCTTGTACCTAGCCAACCGAGACAGAGATAACAACAGAATAACAAATCTGGTCCCTATATTATTATATATGATTTCCCAATACGTGGAATATCCAACAAGAATACGAAAACATTATACGGGAAAAGAAATAATATTTTATTTCAAGACAACTTAAAAGTCTGGAATGCTCCCATTCACATGTGTTGTATATTGAAGATAATTCTTTTTCTCAATTGGAAAGCATAAACAAAATGTGCCTGTATTCTGAAGAACTGGTGCACATAATCACTGCTGGTGAATGTTAGAAGCTACGCAGCTGAGTTGAGTAACTCGTCTCCACCACCTATGCCAAGGTCAACCTCTTCAAAGTTTATATTCGCCTTCTCCTGCTTCTCCCAACTCTATTCTAGGCCGTAACCAAAATCATTGCGAATTTCTCCTCCGCGTTTTCTTCTTCACCACCAAAAAGATGATTATCCAAGAATCCCTCTCTCTTTTCTTCTTCCTTCCACACCATTATTCTCCAGTTCGTTATCGTCCTTATCCCTAAAATCCTCTCCACATTCAAACGCCAACAACCTAGACCCATTCGGTGCGTTCTTGATCTCCACCAGATGACGTTCCGAGAAAACTCTCCAGCTCGACCACACCCATCTCCTCCTTTGGCCCCCATTCCCGTGCATTTAGGGCTCTAGACTGAGAAAAACGTGTTCCACTCCCAAGCACTCAAAAATTCAAGAAATTAATTAAGATTTTGAGGATTAAATGAATGATCACGAATTCACCCGCTTCCGCCAAGTAGAGAACAATATTTAAAATTAATCAATTCAAAAGTTCCAAAGTTTGCTCACCGAATTTCGGTTAAAGATTAGGAGATTAAATATGATCAAATATGTATTTATATATTTAATCTTTATTTTAATATCCACCAAGAATATATGTTTTATATTCAAAAGAATAATACAAGACATCATAACGTTTCCAAAATACCCTTAAGGAAATTATTGGGTAAAAATAATTAACATTGTAAGACATTTCCACATTTCAAATAGATTTATTTATATATTATATATAAATATATGTTAAAATATATACTTCATCGGACCCGATTCACACATTGAAGGTAACGATTTTTCAACAACGAATCCAAGAACCAAGGTTAGGTAAAAGTCAACGACCAAAAGAGACAAAAGGGCCGGTTAACAAAACCCTAATACTATTGATGGTAAAACCACCCCAAGGTTCACTCGAGACCTACGACAACAGGGTATTGAATACTCACTTCAAGGATTTCAAGATCCCGAAACCAACCCTAACTCAGATGGCGACTGCAGGGTTCTTACAACATTACCTCTCTACTCAGATGATACTTCCTTGCTTCCGAGCATTGCAGAATGGCTATCCTGTATCCAACTCCAACAAACGAAGAAGGATTAGTCTATCATCTTGATAATATTCAAAACATATTTCAATCAATTCATTTACTGTAAGCTTTTAAACTTCCTTTCAAGGTTCACCACAGTATGAACAATCAAGATAAGCATGGTACATATTTCCCATTTCGTTTTCATAGCACAATCATAAAATTTCCACCATTTCATGCATAAATAACACAACATTTGCATCATTCATCATTCTTAAAGCAAGAAAAATAAAAGCGTTTATAAGTCACTAGGGTGGGATGTAACACAAGGGGCTTCATTCCTTGAGATCTTCTCTTTGCTAAAAGATGATTTGTTTTATGGTCTGCTGCTTCATTTTCTTGCTCCTACCATTGATATATGCTATCAATTGTTCTGATGGCACATGTGGAACATCCTTTAGAGGGCAAGATTTGATGCTTTGTCCAGAAATACCACACAAATGGGCATTCACTTGACTAGTTGTACCCCTTGCAAATCAAAATATAGGAAAAAAAGAGAGTTCGTTTGTAAAACAAAAATATAGGAAAAAGAACTTACCTCTTTTCAAAAATCTTCTTTTGATCTTCTTGGCAGCTAATGGACACTTGCACATTTGTAGGAACAACAATGTAACCGCTTTGGAACCTTCAATGGTCAATCTTCAACTTCTTTTGTGTAATGACAAGCAAGAATGAAATTTCAGCAAAAAGGAATGATATTTGTCTTTTACAATCAAAATAACATAAAATGAGTTTATTTTAGTGTTTTAAATGCTTTAGATGACACTTTTTAGTTACGAATTTGTTTTAGTGTCTCAGAGTCAAAGTCAAAGGTGAAAAATTATTAAAAAAACATAAAAAATGAAAAAAAGAAAGTAAAAGAAACCTCAATGATGGATCATGGAGTGTGATCTGAAACGTTGACGAAGAAAAATGCTCTCATAGTCTAATCCAGAAATCTACAAGCAAACATTATGGACCATGTCTTTAAAAAATAATCCTGTCAAAAAACAGGCATTTTATTTTGGTTTTGTCTGATCTCCTATGGGTTTGCTTGGGTTTGTCTAGGA
This sequence comes from Sequoia sempervirens, assembly GCA_007258455.2. Lineage (NCBI taxonomy): Eukaryota > Viridiplantae > Streptophyta > Pinopsida > Cupressales > Cupressaceae > Sequoia > Sequoia sempervirens. Next base: position 88,896 of record VDFB02005750.1, on the reverse strand, counting down.
CAAACCTACAGTATCATTTTTGCTCCCTGCCAGGACCCCCAGGTGTACTGAACCTAACCATGGATTTTGTTCGAACCACACCCAGATCTGGCTGCACACTCCAGCGAATTGGCAACATAGTAAAAATGCTTCAAACATCATTGAGAGTTTCTTCCTTAGTCTAGAAAAGCTTGTGCAGGTACCTGGAATACTGCTTGTGACCAAATGTGTCACCTATACTGCTCTTGATTTTGGCTTGAGTGGGAATCCATACTGATACATTTTCAAGAAAGTGTTACATGCTATCTTAATGTGTCAAAGGACAGGCTAGAAGTTTCTAGAGTTGCCATCTTCCATATTTAGTGTTGCCTTTATCTAAACTTTATATTTCATTTTCAGAAATTTTAGAAAAAGGAAAAAATTCAGAATACTAATTTTTTCTCTTAATTATTGCTGCGATTGTTTGTTTTGTTTTTATATGTCATATTTGTTTCATAATATTATTTACTTCTCCTCATTTGATCCCAGATAGAGCTGCTTTTATTTTGTTAAATAATAAATAGTGCATTCTCTGCAAGAAAATAAAGAGGATGGCAGTTCAAAACTGATCAAATAATTATTAGAAAGCTATCCAGTTGTTTTTTATTTAATTTAATGACCTAATTAATACCAAGGTCCTTAGGACCCTAGCTTTTCCTATAACGAACAATGTTCAGATCATGAAGGCTATATAAATGCTTTATAATATGTGAATTTACATTTTGTAGATTTAATCTTTTATAAGGATGCCAAACAAAGAATATAAGATTTTGGTAAAAAGCACAAGGCTGGACAACATCTGGGATTAATACTGTTAGACTGTAAAATCTATTTTGGCATATAATGAAGCTAATGAAAGTTAACTGCATGATATACATTTCACTGGTAGACATGAGTAGAACATATTAATTGAAGACTATTCAATATTTTCTTCTTCATAAGTCCTCACGGTAAGATTCTATGTTTATGGACTCATTTTTCATCTTGAATGATGGCAGGCCCCACTAGATGATCATATGATTTACACAGAAGCATAAAATGGTGCTCATTCAGACCTTGTTCAGGATCGCAGACTTGAAAATGCCATCCCTCTTATCTTCTGTTGGTATTTTATAGCTTCCGGCTTCAAACAAGATCTTATATTGGAGTATTCTTAGTTTTGAATAGAATTATTTCTGTCCAAACTGCAAACTCATATAAGGGACTGGTGCCATTGCAAGGCCAAATAGAATCTCCCTTGTTTTACAATTCAATTTTTTTTATTGTTAGAAAGGATTTTCCAACACCCATGGAGCCTCTTTCTTTTACATGTTTCCGATTTTGACATCTTTCAAACTTTTATGCCCAAATATTTCAGCTTTCGCATTGTCATATAGATTATGAGCTCTTTCTACTTCTAGATCTTCCAAAGTTTTCCCGTTTCAGATAGAGAGAGACACATGGTTTTTTGAATCATAAAAGGCAGCTATAGAATTCTTCCTCCTGTGAATTTTTTTTTTCAGAGATGTGTCCAAGTTTACATGATGGCATGAGGGGGAGTGCTATGGCCTGAAGTAGGTTTATAGAGTTGCTGATCATAGCTGGCCAATTGAGGGCGTGTCATGATTATTATGTAGTTTGAAAGTTATTCAGTGTAAGAAAGAAACAATTGTACTTATTTTAACATAAACTGTTAATTAGACTGGTTAGTGAATCCATATTAAAAATGTGTAGAGGGGAATGACTATGCACACCCTTTCTAATAAATGGATTTCCTACAAATTTTACTTTGCTAATTATAAACTACAACATATGGAAGAGGATAAGAGAAATGCTCTTTGAGAAATATCACCTAAGATGAGAGATAATTACTCCATTTGTTTTATAGTTTAATATCTTATATTACTGTGAACAGTGAAGATGTAGAACATAAAACAAGGATTCAAACAATGAAATCAAATCCTATTTAACAACTAACTGCACTTCCAATTAACTGAAGGAAATGCATAAAAAGGTAAAACAAAAGTGTTCTCTCACCCACAACTCCTTGTTGCACGGACAAAATGTGTGTGGTTGTGCTTAAATGGATTTGTGCTTAAAAGATGATATGTGGTTGCTCATCAAACCAACAACATGACTTTGCATTCATGAGGCTTATTTATAGATTGGATGGATGATTGATCAAGGATTGAGATTGATCCAAGAGATCAATGGTTGAAGTTGATTGAGACGATTGGAGAGAGGAGAAGCCTCAACGTAGCACCTTGTGATTGATGCACTTGTAGTAGGCCAAGATTGAAGGGGTAGATTGTTTTGGGAGAGGATGAAGGGTGAGAATCAAAAAGGTACTTTATGAAATTCTAAAAGTCATTTTTTTGGAGACATTTGAAGGGTGAGGATTTTTTTGAAGAAATGGATGGATAAGATTTGATGAGAGCATTTTTGGAGAAGTGGGATGAATGGGACAAGTGCATGTCAAGTTTGACCATGGCTTAAGCATGCTTTAGAATGTGCAAGTGGATTAGTTACAAGAGTAATTGGTTTTAGTCAACTAATTAATTGAGGTGGATTTTTGGGAGAATTAAATAAATAGTTGTATTTATTTAATTTATTGATAGGAATGTGAAGGGTGAACTTGATTAAATAAATTTTATTTAATTAAGGGTGGACTGTAGAGGGAAAGGGGATACATGATAAAGTAATTAAATAAATGATTTGAATTCATTTAATTAATGCTGTAAGGATGATTGGGAAGGTTAATTAAATAATTGTTCTTATTTAACTAATGCTAGAAGGGGATAAAATTGGGTACGGTTAGGATGAGGACAATTTTAGGTGTCTACATTACTAACAACTTGATGGTTTCCATTGGCAACACAAATAATTTAATTTCTTGTGGGTGGCTTACATATATTTTAGTAGGCTGGAAGAAATATCTTTTGCTTTTGATGGAAAATGTAGGATTTACCTATTAACAGGGAGATATTGTGAGGTTGATTGATTTCTGGAACTTACTAGCCATAAAAGATTCCTCTTTCTTAGATTGTTTTTTAATTGTGAAGAAAATACTGATTTTTTTGTTTATATGGGATGCTAGTTAGCCATTTTTATTTGAAAAGTTTCTTTATATAAGGCACTAATTTCTATTTCCACAGAGGGCAAATGCATCCTGCAGGCAAGCCTTTACCAGGATTTGGACCATCTGCAAAGCTTGACTTTGAGTTAGAAATGGTAAGTTTCTCGACAATCTCCAAATGATCAGGAAAGGGATTCTATATGATGCTTTATGGTAAAATATTCGAAGTGCTTTTTGTTTTTATAATGAAAACTGGCAAGTACATGAGGAAAATGCAAGATGTCAAGTATTTTTCCTACTCCCCAGCAATACTTCCATCTAATACTAGACAAGAGTAGACAATGTAGGATATCTTCTTCTTATTTAATATGCATGGGAAAATTTGACTTTATATGTCTGGTATTGGTTGGGATACATCCATCTAATCTTTTTCTCAGTTTTAAATAGATTCGATATTGAGATCAAGGTAATATCTTATTTTTTAGATGAAACACCATCATACAGATACAATATTTTCCAGTTTTATTCAGAATACTGTTTAAAATGAATGACATACTGATAATAACTTGCAAGTGATTTTTTCTTTTCAGGCTGCAATAGTTGGTCCTGGAAATGACTTGGGCAGAACTGTGAATGTGGATGATGCAAGTGACCATATCTTTGGGCTGGTTTTGATGAATGACTGGAGTGGTACATCTTTTCTAAAAACACACACATACATTCACACACACACATGCTTGTATATATCCTGTCATTCACAGACGTTGACATTTATTGAAGGAAAAACATGAATATAGAAAATACATAATGCAAATGATTTAAATTTTAATGATGTCATTGGCAGCAAGAGATATCCAGGCATGGGAATCTATACCTCTTGGACCATTTTTGGGGAAGAGTTTTGGTGAGTATATTTTGTCATCTTTCTTATTTCCAGTTGAATGAAATTTGAATAAGCAGTTTCTAGCAGATGTTTTAAAAAATGTAGTCGTAGCATAAAATTGACGTCTATGGTTGGCATCACACTCAATAATTGGTAGGCACCATGGTAAATTGACAAGAACCAATGTTATAAAGCAGTTTCTAGCAGATGTTTTAAAAAATGTAGTCTTAGCATAATTGACGTCTATGGTTGGCATCACACTCAATAATTGGTAGGCACCATGGTAAATTGACAAGAACCAATGTTACTTTTAATTCACAAGTTAGTTGAAAGAGTTGGAATTGGAAAGTGGTGCAACTATCAACAAGATAACAGCAGAGAGAGAGAGAGAGAGAGAGAGAGAGATGGGGATTGGTAGGGTGGGAGGGAGAGGGAGAGAGAAGGAGATAGGGATTGATAGGGTGGAAGGGAGAGAGGGAGATAGGGATTGGTAGGGTGGAGGGAGAGGGAGAGAGAGAGAGTACCTTGGATCTTCCATTACGAGTCCCGATTATTTCCGTTGGACCATAGCCTACTGTATTTATTCTCATTCTTGATGCTAAAACCATGCTCAGACATCCAATTCTCCATTTTTCAATGTACAAATGCCTATTTTGAAGAAACCTTATCTCTTTAACGCTTACCTATGTCGAACAAACTTTCCTCCATGGGTTTTAATAAGGACAGTTACAAAGAAAAAAAATCTTTTGATGGGTGTTTGAAGTCAGACATATGAACTCAAGAGGGTGACTACAAATGTCTTTATGGTTTCCGTGTGGGCTGCACCTCTTGCTTCCAATCTCATGAATTGGGCTTGATTAGAATCCAAACCAGAATATTCTATTACTGAAACCTGAAATCTGGCTTCTGCTTGCCACTTCCTAGACTCAATCTTAGGCTCACCAGGTGAGAATGATTGCCTTCTCATTGTTTACTTTTGTTGGCAAGCTAAACCTGCAAAGACAACTTATTAGCCAAGGAACAATCTTCTCTGAGAAAATCTAGAAGAGATTAAGAATTTACCTTGGGGAGACCCAATAGTCAGGAAAACTCTGATCTAAAATTTGAATGCCTTTCAATGCTCTCTCAAAAGAATTGTTTACAAGAGTACATTTATTCAAAAAAAGAGCCTTTTCTCCCTATATGAGCTTCCAAATCCATTGCCACATTCTTTAATGATGGCTATGAAACATGCTCACACTTAGAGATCTCTTTAGATGATCAGCTATGGAACAACTGCTTGAGTCTGTAAGTTCCAAAAGACAGAAACAGTAAATTCACGTTTTATATGCTATAGGAAGAGAACATGAACCAGTTTGAGTGAGATGTCATTGTTGCTACCATATCTTAGAAGATTAAGCCTTATTGGGACATATTTAACTCTTTCTGGTCATTCCTAGATAGGGTTGGCATGTGCCAAACTAGTGCAAATGGACTTGGTTATGTATGGACACTTACCAACCTTGTTATGCTTCTTGTGGACATGGGTTAGTTTTCTGGACAGGTTTGACATTTTGTTGTACCCAAACCAAATTTTTTGCTTCATTAAGGCATTTTGTTTAAAATGGTCTAAACCTTGTTTAAAATGTTGCCAAAACTCAGTTTTTGGGCAAATCAAGTATGGGCTTTTCGTCAGTGTGATGTCAGGGAGATACTGGCAAAATTTGAAAATTTTGAAAATTAGGGTTTCCATACCTTGTTTTTAGGTCAAAAACCCTAAAAATAGAAACTTGTCAGAATTGGCTGAAATTAATTTTGATTGGTTTATTTCACATCACGATCACAATGGTGAAGTCAGTTTTAGTTAAAAGTCAATTTAAGCTTGGTGGGTAGTTTTCACTTTTTCAAGAGAAAGGTTAGGACCTTCGAGGTCGTTAATGGTAGTTGCCTAGTACTAGGTGTCAAAATCTAAGCTTGAAACTCAAAGTAGAACATTCTATGATGAAAGATGCTGAAAAAGATGCTTCATGGCGGAGGGGATTTTCAAATGGTGAAAATTGGAAAAAATATTTTATGTCTGGAAACACTTCACTTTGTAATGTGGAGACACTTGCGCAATCAACGTGCAAATCAACTTTACAGTGTCTGTACATGTGAAAATGATGAAATACAGTCACACACACATCAGTAGTAATGCTTCTGCATGGTCAACTCAGCAACCAACATGGTGTTCGCAGAGTGTGAAATGGAGGAAAACATCTAGTATAGAGAAAATTTGTGCCCCTGTAGCTCAGGGGTGCCCTTCAATTTGGAGGCTTAGATTCAGTTGTTTCTGGTTGCAAATGCATTCATTCTCTTCGGTTTTCAATTAGTTTTCTGACAAGCTATCAAGCGAGTCCATCTGACTTGTGGAACTCCGACAATCGAAGGTGGAAGTAGAAGTTATAGAGAGTTTACACATCATAGAGACAATCAAATTTGCAGTTTCTACACCCCTGTAGCCCAAGGGCGCCCTTGAATTAAACATGTCAGATGAATGAATTTGCATATTTTGTTTCCAGGGGATCTCTTTTGATTCATCCCAGCTTCGTGATACATTCATTCACAAGAGCGTCAGATGTGCTGAGTGACCGTGGCAGTTGTTCTAGTGAGCACGTAAAATGGAGGGAAAATAAAAGTGAAAATATCAAACTGTACCTCTACAGGCTAGGGGCGCCTAGCATTTTGGCCAGCTAGATGAGGTTTTTAGCAGCTGTCGTCTTCACAAGACTTGTGTAGAATCCTCCTAGCTATTTAGTGAATTGAACTATTAGCCCTCAGGGTTTGTCAAATGCTTGTGAGTGAAGAATTAGCAGAAAATATTGAAGAATGAAAACAACTAGAAAAATGGCTATGGAATTTACATACTCTCTTGGAAAAGGCGCTACTGGAGGTCTTAGAAGCAGTTTTCTCACTTCGTCACTTCCAGGAACATCTCTTCCAAGTTCTAGCTTCGTGATAGGATCAATGGCTCGTGCATCGGAGCAATCCAACTCCTAGTGGCAAGGGTCAAAGTACAATGTTTAGTTGAAGTTGCAATTTGCAAAATCATTCTCAAGATTGTAATTGCGCCTTTGTAGGCCAAGGGCACCCTTGCATTTGAGGGCCTTAAATTCATTTTCAAACGTTCCACATACAATCATTCTTTGCAAAATTCTTCTAGCTACGCGATGGATCCAACATTTAGTCGACGAGAGTTATCATTCACCGGTAGCGGCAGATTGAAGCATGAAATGGAAAAACAGGAAAATGGCTGAGTTTGGTGTCGTGTACATTCTTTTTGAAAAAGGCACCCTTGTTTTTGAGGCACCAGAAGTAGTTTTTAGCACTTGCAGCTCCCAACAGACATTTCATCGTAGTTGTTCGAGCTACATAGTGGATGTGTTAGCTCAGCTCCAGGATCAACTGAGCATTTGGAAAATAGAGTTCAACAGAGGTTGCATTGATGTTTTCAACAAGCTGCAAAATAGGAGCTTAGCTAAAAAACTCGACTTTTGAAGGACACCTAGAAAGTTAAACTTTGAATTTCCGGAATCAGCATGCAATTGCAAGCTGACTCATAAAGGTGGAATTCAGTTAACTAAATAAAATAATATAAAAATCTTTAGTTTCACAAGTCGATTTTTCTAAAGGGCAAATTTCTTCAATATTTAAGTATTGGCGCCTATTTTGAGACTCAATGTCAATTTTGCATGTTGAGATAAACTGAACTATTAAGATGTGGCGCCTATTTCTAACTCCAAGTCAGTTTCTATTAAACAAAGTGAGGTCCAATCAGATAATTTCTTTTCAGATCAGAGTTTCTACTTGCAGTTGGCACCTAAACCCTCAAAATTCTTTATTAATATGCATTTAGGCATCCATTTCTCTCACAACAGGTTGAGTGCAAACAAGTTTTCTTTTGTGCAAGCTTTTGAAGGCACCACAGTTATTATTTTTTAGATATAGGTCCAGAATAATCAACAGACTTTAGACAAGCATGGCGATTTTTGGAGAAGCAGAACCATAAAACTTCTATCTTTTGTCTTAAATTCTTCTATTCTTGTCTTAGGTTTTCTCTCGCGTGTCCAAGAATTCAATGACTTTTGAAAATTTTGATCATCTGGGTTTGTTGTGCACAACTTTCTCTACAAAACCCATGTGTTAGAATTTTTCAAGAAAAATTGCCTCGTAGCTTCAGTTCTCAAAGCTCTGCTTTTCTTTTTGGAAATTCCTTTGCATGGTGGAGTAAAAGTCAGTATTTTTCAAAACAGAGGATTTGGGTTTGCTTAGAATCATCTTCTACACAAGATTCACATCTTAGAATTTTTCCTGAAAATTGCCCTCCGACAGGGTATTTTTAGCTTCATTTGGAGTCATTTTCTGCTTTTCGGAGAAAGTTGTTAGAACATAGCCGTGTTTACAGTCAATAGGCGAGTTTTTCAAAATGCAATACACAGACCGAATTCAAGACCAAGTCAGTCTTAATTCATGACTTCATTGGAACGACTGACACGGATTTGCATAAGGTGAATCCGGAAGTTGACTTGAAAGGGTCAAAAATAAGTCCAAACACACTTCAAAACATCGAAGAATCTAGGTTGCTAGAGGCGACTTCACTCCCTATTTCAGTTCATTGCATATAATTCGTGATGCCTTGTGTCAAGCATTACAATTCTACTGCCTGAGAAATTCAATCAGCAGACGGACAGGTGATTTGCAATTTCAAGCCCCAGGACATTGAAAGGTGTTTTGGTATTCCTCAGCATCCGAACAATTTGGTCATTACCATGGATCAGTGTGAAAAAGCATTCAATGCTGATAAGGACATGTGTTAGAGAAAAATGGCAGAAAGGTGGCTAAAACAGAAGAAAGTTAAATTGCCAAACAATGTGGGTCGCAGAGAGTTCAAAGATGAGTACGAGATTTTTATCACTCTTCTTAATCGTGTTTTTGGTCACGTAGATGCTCACAAATTTCAGCCTTGGATGTACTACATTGTTCAGATTATTTCCAGGTGAAAGCATTACGACTGGGCCTCTTTGATGAGTGACATTCTCCACAAACATATTACCGGTTTCCTGGTTGCCCACCAATTTCATATGTGTTCATATCTCATATACCTGGTTGCTTACCAGGGTTAGTTTAGAGGGTTGAACACAGTGGGGATTCTCAGTGTATAGAACGTTCATCAATACTACGACCAACTTGAGTTCACAAAGTCAGAGCGACATTTCAAGCGTGTGCAGGAAGCGTTCTTAATGTACACTGTGAGGAACCTAGACCGGGAATTGCATGTTCGTATCTCAACGGTTGCTAGAGAAGCAATGGTAGAATGGGCAGACTGGTTCATTCAGTTCTCTACCTACACCTACATTCGTGTCTACGGATATAAAGGAAATCCAACCATGCTACCTCGTTATCCTTCGGATAAGACGGTTTTGATGGAATTTTTGAGGCAATTACACGATGTTTTGTAACACCCCGCTGTGTTGACTCCAAAGGACAACATAATGTCGCACTAATTTTTTTTTTTTTAAAAAATCGAAACATTGTGTAGGATAAGCTTATACATTTGTTACATGAAAGCAATTATACATTTACTAATTCATCTACGTCCTCTGGGGTACACAAGACGGTCATTACAATTTTGAAACTTTAATCAAATGAAAGAAAATGAAAATTGAGACTACATAATGATAACATACAATCATTAATGATCACATGCGAATAAAACGATACACCATTTTATAAGAATTCAATTCACAGATCCATAATACAATGGCAGAGCCTATTTCCACAGATACAACATATCAGATAATGGCTATCACATAGGGTTTACAAAGATAGAATAATACATTACAACTATTTTCAGGAGTACATTACATCACTTTAGGAGTACATTACATTACTTCAGGAGTCCATATGCATCCTATCATGCAAAGGAAAAGATACATTAAATAAAAAGATGTTACATAATTGAACATGGTACAATAAGATCTGAGGTAGAGTCCTGGGTCAACAACATCAACACGAACTTAGATAGGGCACCCAATGGGGTGCATAGCACGTTCCACCCGACCACGTGGACCCGAAGGCCCACCCCCCGTGCTAGGAGATGACAAGAAAGGACCCTCGACCAAGACAGACAAGCAAAACGATCACAAAACCAACTAACAAGGTCAACCTCAACATGACCTACGACAATCTCAATGACCACTTGCAAGGTAACCGCTTCTGGAGGCAAACGAAGGAAAAACAAGGGATTTATCAAGCATAAAAATCTCAAACGAATGCATGAGCAAGGCATGGCCCATCTCGCTCATAGTCATAACTAAGGCAACCAAATCATAGAACAGAGTACACCCATGAGAACTTAAAATAGGAGTACGATCAAAGGAAACACAAAGGTTTATACAAGGGCAGGTTCAAACAAGACGAGTTTCCCATCGCCTCTGGAAGCCTAACAACATACCACCCGTGACTATCCATCAAAAAGTAACTTAACATTCGGGTCCCCATCATATCCAAATCATGTCTAGACATTAAACTACCTCAAAAGTGAAATAAAACAAGAGGAAGATATGATCAACATAGATTCACCAGTATGCATAAAGAATCAAATCCAAAGATTATTCAAGATAAATAAATAACCATCTACATGTCCAAGATAAACCATAAATGTCCATTCACTTAGACGTAGACACAATCCAATCCTACTAAAGATAATGTAGAAAATAATTAATTAATTAACTATAATTAAATGTAATTCCCCCATAAAATATTTTAATTAAATAAGCACTATGAAAACCCTATAGTAATAAACCTTCAGATTTCTCTTAATTTAATATTCCTAACTTATACCTTTATTTACTTCAAAATAATTAACATTAAGATGAACCATATATATATTTGTTATATAATAAATTTAAATAAAATGCAATATAATGGTTCACTTCCCATCAATGAATCCAATTAAAAATGTAATATTTTCTTTTGTTGACTTTTAACTAAATAATATAATTCAAATACCCATTTAGTTTTTACCAAAATCTATATTTCAACTCTACTTATCCAATACACTCTACAATACACATATACACATATAAGTATATACCATACTCCCTAAACAACATATATACATATGTTAAGAAATGTATTCATCAGTAAATGCACTTCCGCAGGTGAAAGCCAAATTCCACATCCTTCGCTAGAATCCTCACTAATTATGCCAAAATGGAAGTTTTGGAATCGGGTCTGGACAATCAGATTTTAAAGCTAAAAAGATGCTCCTAAAGACGTGCTATTTCAATGCGGAACTATTCCTAATTGACACAATGGATGCAATAATGTGTACGGACCAAAAATCTCAATTTTCATAGTTAATTCCTTTATTTTCATCCTCCTATGTAAGTCCCATACTTTAGAAATATTTATCTTCAAATAATAATAATGATTATCTTTTAAAGCTAAACAAATTATTTCTTATGTAATTAAAAGAATATATATATATATATATTTATTACTTCACTTTAAAGAAATCTAAAAGAACATTTATCTATTATTTTATCTTAAAGAAACCTAAACCTAAAATAAACAAAGGAGTATTTATTGTTGTTCTAAACAAAATGGTAAATACTTAATCTTTACCCTTATCCATATTTTATTTTAATTTAGCCTAACCTTTATCTCGGGATATTATTTTTATCTTTTAATATCCTTCCTATTTAAAGTCTTTATAAGGAGTCATACGTAGGAATACTTGTATAAGGAAATTTTCCTGAGTTTCTTTCTCACACTTACTCTCTACCTTTCGCACGGATACATTTTGACCCAAGAATAATGGTACGATTTGTATAAGAGGGAGTTTAATATAAATAAGTACATGGCAACAAGAAGCTAAATTTATTAGCAACCATGTATCCCGGAGGTGAAAAATTGGCAATTTAATTGAATCCTAATTCCTGTGCCCTAATCGCCAAGAGAAAACCCAATTTGGATGCAACAAAAGAACACATTATCACAAGAGTAACCAACAATCAGAAAATTTCAAGATTGAATTTGTGACTTCCATAGACTATTTATGGACTAGAACAAAAAGAAGCAATTGGCAGGTGATGCCAAAACCAGAGAGGTTATTTAAAATTTTAAACTTCCTATAAGCTCAAGCACTGTGGCTGAGACAGGCTGACAATGGTATCAGGGAGGTTATTTAAACCTCTACAATATTCTATTTTCAAACACTGCATATGTGAGAGGTTGCCAACGAAATCAGGAAGATTTTTTTAAAATCTCTACAACCTTCTTTGTTCCAGTCTTGGGGCTGTGACAGATTGCGAATGATATCACTTGGGTTTCAGAATTTGCAGTTGCAGACTGGTAACCCAAAAACACAGAATGATTCATTGCTCCCTACTGACACTGTGGTTGTTAAGGATAAAGGGCCTGAAAATGCGATTGGGGTTAGCTCCAAAGTATACTAAGATGTTGCATACTCATTTAACGACGATGATGAAGAAGAGGTTGTGAGACAAGAATCCAAGGCCAAGGTAAATGGAGGACATTCAGGCATCTCAAGGAGGAAAAAGATTGCAGGACATGCACAAGATGGATTTCTTGAAAAGGCTTAAGAAACTTTCAAGCGAATGCAATTAGCAGGTTGTTTAAACCTTTAAACTTCCTATTGTGTTCAAGTGCTGCAGCTGAGACAGGCTAGCAAGGGAGACAGAAGATTATTTAAACCTCTACAACATTCTATTTTCAAGTACTGCAGGAGTGACAGGTTGCCAACGGAATCAGGAAAGTTATCTAAATCTCTACAACGTTCTATTCTCAAGTGTTGTTGTTGTGACAGATTCTGAACGGTATATTGGGAGATTATTTAAATTCATACACCCTCCACAGGCTGGACACTGCCGCAGCAAGGCACGTGAACTGTTCACCAAATGCCTCTAAGGAAAGTGATCTCAAGGAATGCTAACTACAGGGTAAGCACTACTGGATTCGCTGAGAAGGATTTTAGAAAAATTTCAAAGGCAATATGCATTTGTCCGGTTTAAAGCCAAAACTCCACAACCTTTGCTAACACCATCCCTGCCCATGCCAAAATGGGAACTTTAGAGCAGTATGGACATCCATCGAAGCCTAAAGGATAGAGGAACTTGTCAGATATTATAGTTTCTACTTGCAACTTCCGTGATCAACATGGATGCAAAAAAGTGGAAGCATAACATGGTACGTGATCTGTTTGACAGAAAAAAAACTAAAAACAAAATTACATCTCATGGACAGCATCAGGTTGAATGATACATACAAAACGGGTTTGTTAAAAGAAAAGCGTTAGAAACTTTCAAGCAAATGTAATTTGCAGGTGTAAAGCCACATTCCATATTCTTACCAGGAGTTGACGCCTGCACCAAGAAGGAAGCAGCCAGCCAATGTTGGAGCGACCGCCCTCTGGGAGAAGTGAGCAGAAGGTGTCCCCCGCACAAGGCACCCCCTGCTGTTTTTAAGAAAACACGTCTCCTCTGCCCAACTCCCAGTGTTGAACGTGGACAATCGATATGCTCTAGTCACCACCTCAAGCACGAGCAGACAGCCACGTCTCAGTTGACATGCCTTCCAACGTATTGGTTGGTATGGCATTTATTTGTCATTTCTACTCTTAGAACTTTGTCCGGCCAATGTCCCCAATTTCTTAGCAATAATTTTAGCGCTGACACTATAAAATAGATAGATCTAGGGAATCCCCAAATATAAGCAACAATTTTATTACTATAATTGACATCTACCATTAATATTAATTACTATATTTCCACAAGCCTGCTCCTAAGCACAGTTTGATGAGTATCATCTATATAAGAGTTAAAATAGAAAAACACAGGTTGATAGTGAAGAAGGCTTCTATTTACCTAATGATATTTGTTATACTAATTTTATGATAAAACAACTTGCACAATTGTTATTCTCATGATCGTGAAATCAAGTAGATAACAATTAACATGAACTCAAGTGTTATATACCGATAATATTTAATCCTCTTACAACAACCATTATTTTGAATTAGCATGAGTAGCTTCCTAGTTTACTAAGAAACAATACTTTCACAATTGTAAATTGGACGTATATCCAGATTATCCTAAACATGTAGTATAATCATATCTCAAATTATTTATTTATTTTCATGCTTGAATAGTGTGGTGACAATATTATTATCCTTATAGTATTCTATTAATCTCTTTAATCTCATTATACAATAATCTCATATACTGGACTACTTTATAAAATTAAGTTAACATCAATACCATTTATAGTATCCTATGACAATCCAAACTAATTTAATTTAAATTAAATTACTTTCCCATATTATCAATTAAAATCAAATGACAATAGTACTTATCTTTATTTATTTCTTAATCATCTAGCATTTAATCTCACAATTTTAATTTAATAAATAATAATCAATATCACCCTATAATACCTTTTCAAAACATATTATATTTAAATATTAGTTAAAATTACCGTGTAAATCAACTTTGACTTAATTAAACCGATTAAATCACGTTAATCAAAATATGAGTGTTATCATATAATCCAACAACACACGACACATTAAAACCACCAATAACCACTTACTCAACTATTCGACAAGGCCACAATGAAGGGGCACTGCATGTTCATTCACGTTTGTGCCACAAGCGCAAGCCAACTGCCAAATTTCCATTGTAAATGGGAATCTATAGGTGCAAGACAACAGTTGACGCCAAGGCTATAGGTCATGAGTTAGTGAGACTTAATTTTAAGTACCTCATTGACACACACTCATATGACCCTTGGGGTTATTATTTGGCACACCTTGGCAATCGCTCTTACCATAGGCCTTCTATGGAGGATTACTGGGTGAACTGCGAGGACAAGTTCGAGGTGCGTTGGTGCAGCTACAGCAGGTTCACCCTCTCACAAATTTTTGTCTTCATGTTAGAGGATGTGAGAGGATTGTCAGATGATGATGGGGATACACTTCCTCAATTCTTTAGAGAACAGGTTGATACATAGCCACTTCCAACTGTCGATTGGTTTGCCAAGGAATACTCATTTGTCAAAGAGAGATCAAGTAGAGTCATTCAAAACAGTATACTCTACTTGGAAAGCAAGAAGGCAAGGAGGGCAGTCATGCCATGTACAAAGCCGCTACCAGTGGAATCTTCACTGCCATCCTCGTCAAAACCAAAACAAAAGAAAAGGAGTAACCCTCCTAAAGGAAACAAAGTGTCTGACAATTCAAAAGGAAAGGCACTTGTTACAGAAACACATGTGGAGATAGCCACGAATACAGTTCAGAGCATGCTAGAGCTAGAGGTACAACCTCCTTTACCATCACCAACACCACAACAGTCTCCAGTTCCGGTTCACATTGATTTGGAACTAGACTCGCCACCGCGTAGCAATACCTCTACACATTCCTGCTCATCAGAACTTCCTATGATTAGCATTGACCCTTCCAGTGAGATTAGTCGAGACTCGTCTTGGCTTGAGAATCAGCTGGGTAGGAAGAGGAGGCAACCATCCTACAAACTTGACTTCTTAGACTTCGATCATGTCTACCAGGACACACCAAATAAGAGAATAAAAAAGCAAGTTCATGTAGAGAGGAATGCTGACAAGGAGATCATAATAGAGACTGTTGCACCCCCAAAGGACAAAAACTTGAACGAGGTAGAAGTTGAAGACTTTGACGTGATAAAGGTCAACGTTGGTAGAAGCACGTGCCAAGTAGAGGTTGATTTCCTTCAGGTTGCAACGGATAGCATAAAGGATAGAGTGATAAAGAACAAAGAAGACAAGGCAACCCTCAAGGCTGAAATCCAGTAGCTTCGTCAATATATCTCTAACCTCATGCATAGAAGTGAAATTGTCACCGCCTTGCTCCCGCAGATGCTGGAGCTACTAGCAGAGTAGAATCAACTTAATTAGCTGGTTGTATACGTGAAATGCTTGAGAGACTGGGAAGAAGAGTTCGTCACAAGGGGCCGCTTTGTACGTGCAAAGTTATACCGATTGAGGTACAACGCCCGCGAACTCCGTTTGCAAATTCAGGAGTCAAAGCGAGACTTGGCGATTGAAAAGCCCAAAGACGAAATCATGATCTCTCATCTGAGGACGACATATGACTCAGTCACCGACGAAGAAGATAAAGAAGCTATTTTTACTTGGAGGACACAATTAATCTTCAAGGCAAAAATATAGGAGACAATGGCTTCAGAGTTGGTTGAGAGTAGAGAACACGTGACTAGTGCACTTCGGTACGTGAGAACTTTCGTGTCCTGAGTTCCTTGCCAGTATCAGCGTGAGGGTGGTGAGAACATTGAGCTTGCTGATCTTCAGTCAGAGTTGCAGGTGCTCATCCATGGTATTTTCAGTAGAGATTCCGTTGGCTATAAGATCAATTTATAGTCATGTTAGCATTATTTGATGAGGTGGTTAAGAGTAGAGGAGAACTTTAGAGTCAGGTCATGGGCGGTGAGGAGATGCTGCAAAGACACAGTGTGCTACAGAGAAGTATCAGTGCCCTAGATTGTGATGCAGTCAACAACCTCATGGAGGGGTTACTTTCTCAAGATCGCGGCCAGTGAACTCTAGATTAGGACATGCCACCTTTTTAGGATAGACATCAGACACAACAGTTAACTTGACGCCTGTAAGTAGTATGTCTTTACTTTTCTTGTAGTCGGCTGTAGTAGCCTTGTTGGTTGTAGTCGACCAATTGCTAATAAAACTATAGTAAGAATAATAAATGTCATGTACTTTCGGGTAACCAAGTCCTGGTTAGTGATAACTGTTGTTATGGAATGTTGTGACGGTTGGTTGCCTAACTACCGCCGAACGTTATATGTACACAGTTTGTTGTAGTCGGGAACAGGTTATGTGTGATAGTCATGGTTGATAGCACTGTTGATACTTCTATGATTGTACATGGTGATATTTCTGATAATGAATAAAGCATCTGATGTTCAAACATGATATATTTCTATTCTATTGTTCTGTTCCATGTTTTGCATGTGATTTAGTTTGCTCAGTAGTACGTAGTACTTGAATTACATTCTGTAGGGAAAACATTTGGCGCTGTTGCCTGAGCAGACTAGGGAATCACTTGTCATGGTGACGTAATGGGTCTCTCGGCAGACAAGCCTGTGAATAGCAATGAGGAAAGGGGAGACCTATTGATTGAAGATCTTATCAATTTGTGGAAGATATCCTTACAAGATCACGTACGAAGGGAATCCCGTAGGCGGGAGATCCCTGAGGAAGTTATCTGGGATAGGTTGGAAGTGAATGACGAGGTAGATCACCTCCTGAATCGTATGCCCAAATTGCTGGCCCGTCATTTCATTATCCTACAGGACCTTCGAGAAGAAGAGGATCGGGAATGCTGAAGGGAGCAAATAATGCAACGCTACGAAGAGAGAACCAAACGACAAGAAGAGGAACGAGACACCAGTTGGAGACGTACATCCGGTAGTCAACAATGATTGCCTAAACAAATTTTAAATGCCCATACGGCCGAACAAAGACAAGAATCGGGTACCTGACGGGCATGAGACTCAGGAGGAGAAGGTTCGGCGATCACTCAGGCTGCAAGAACAAGAAAACCGATGACGAAGATTGAAGCAAGCCAATAAGGAATTGGATGAGGATCTAATTGAAATAAATCAGAGTATTAAAAGAATACATGAGAATTTGATAAGAATAGACACATCCATTGGAAGAGCACACCAAAGTTTGGCAGAAGGAAGGGATGAAGGACCCTTTGGCACCTCGTACACAAGAAGGTATGATCCTTATGAGAACGAAGATGAATTAAGTAGTAGCATTAGACGTTTTCGGAAGTTGTCCTTATCGGACGACGACGAACGACTAACGAGTGGAAGATCTTAGCCCAATACCCCAAGGCGAAGAGAGTACAGAAGGGAACCCCAGGAGACTCATGGTGTTGAGGACGCTGACGAAAGACATGGGAGTGACTCGTACATGGCCGAGAGTGCAATTGATGCATCAGAACGTAGTGGGGAAACTAGTCTAATCGGGTCCAACACACAAGGAAGACAGCGGGGAAAGATGGCTACTCCGGAGTGGTAGAAGTTGCTGAAGTTTATGTGGAATGGGTCAGAAGATCCAGTACGACACTATAAGACATGTGAAACTATCTGAATAGCCAACAGACAGGGTGATCCAGACCAGTGGCTGAAAGCATTTCCAGCGACACTAAGAGATAGTGCCATTGATTGGTACTCTGAATTAGATCAAGCACAAAAAGCTACATGGAGGTTATTGAAGCAAGCTTTCTAGGAGGAGTTCAAACTCCTATGAGATGATAGCGAGATTGTCATGGAGATATATAATACTAAACAAGGAAAGCACGAGAGCGTGCGGACCTACAATCGGAAATTAAAAGATTTGATAGGGAAGCTTGAGGCACAACTAGCGGATGGCCTAAAGAAGAGATGGTTTATTGAAGGATTGATTCCCTCGCTTCGAAGAAAAATGAAAGTAGTACTGCCATCCTTGTACACTGAAGCATATAACTGAGCGATGGACATTGAAAGCGAGAACAAGACATCCTTGAAGGGGAAGAAGAAAGATGATGAAGAGAGTGTGGAGAAAAGTGAAGATGAATCAACAACCGTACAAGCTCTTCATCATGACATGCTACAGATGATGAAAGAGCTAAAGGCTGACAAAGAATGGTCCAAGGAAGCGAATGAATTATGGTGTACTGAATGCAAGATGGAAGGTCATACAAAGGCGAATTGCCAGAAAAAATTGTTTTGTGACATCTGCCAGGTTATGGGACACTCCGTCAAGGAGTGCCCATACAACTTGAAAACACGGAGTTTGCAAGTGTTCTTCACACAAGGGGAACAGTCAAACCCTTCGAGCACACCACCGAAGCCCCAGTACAATGCATCCCCTGGAGGTTACTGAAGCAACAAAAGTTTGAGAAGCAAGATACAGTACGATAGCAAAGGACGACCCATGATCCAATGCCGAAAGTGTAACAAATGGGGTCACTTTGCCAGGGATTGCCAAAGCGGTCAAGGTACCGAGGGAAAGCTATGCAAATGGTGTGGTCCTGGCGATCATGAAGACACTGACTGCTCAAAACAGAAAGGCTTCAATATGTTGGAAGTGGCTGACGAAAAAGTCCTGGCAATAACAAGGGCGCAAGCAAAGAAGACTAATTATCCAGACCCTCGTACAGAAAAGGAAAGACTTTGCGAAGCCAAGGCAGAAGTAGAAGAAGCTATGCAAAATGAACAAGGAACTTCCAAAATGGCCAGTACGTCGTTGTAGTCGCAGTCGGAGAAGAACATAGTATGATAGGTGCTTCACACAACCGTACCAATCAAGGTAACTGACCTTTTGCAAATGATGCCCCAACTAAGAGTAGCACTTACAAATGTTATTGAAAATAATCTTCAGAAGGGTTTGACGGAACAAATGATAGAACCGGTAACAGAGACCACCGATCCAATGCTACTCGCAGTAAGTATCGGGAGGAAACCAATCGTCATATAGATGGAAATTTTGGGAATGAAACTCTCTTAACACCATTGTCGACGGAGGCTCTGGAGTAAATGTACTACCAGAGGAGACATGGAAATGCTTGGGTAAGCCAACCCTCTGGCCCCCGACATTCCACCTCATAGGCGCAGATCAAAATGGCATCAAACCTCTCGGTTCTCTAATGGCACATAAAGTGGTGATTGGCACATAGGAGTTATTATTAAATTTTGTCGTCATTCCACTGGAGAAAAGGGCATACGATGCACTGTTGGGATGGGGATGGCTGATTGTTACAAAGGTGAACCATAACTGGAAGAGGAATACATTGTCAATCGAGAGCCATGGGAGGAAGTACACTATTGATTTGAAGACCAGGCAGTTAGTGAAGAACTGGCGTCTTTTGGATCAGAGTCGGACGGAGGATTAGATGTTGATGAAGAAAGGAAGATAATGGAGCCAAACGAGGAAGGTGTACTGGAAATTGGAAGTTACCCTGAGGATGAAATGAATCACTAAATGGGTTATTTCATTGGCAGATGGAAGATTATGAGGTTCTTCACCCAGATTGCAACATGCTACAGATAAGAGAAATCCAGGAAAGAGAGGAGAAGAGCATGTCCAACCAGACACTTCTGATTGAGTACGAAGAGTACAAAGTACAAGGTAGTGAGAGAAAGTCAGAAGAAAGGAAGAGAGAGGAGAGAGAAAATGAAGAGGGAGAGTACAAAAGGCAAAAATAAATAAGGTGTTGAAAATTGAAAAAATGAGAATAGAAGAGTTGAAAAATATAAAAAATGAAAAAATTGAAAAAATTGAAAAAGTTGAAAAAATTATGAAGGGAAAAATGAAAAAATTAAAGTTGGCAAAAAAATTAAAGTAAAAAAAAATAAAATTCGCCAAGTCTTGGCCAAAAAGAAGGCCGTACAACCATGCAAGGTAGAGACCAAAGGAAATAAATACTTATCAAGTCAATTTGGCCAAAATCCAAAGTAGAGCCCATCGAAAGTCGCCGAGACCACACATCGGCCAAATAGAGAAGGTACAAGGAGAAGCTCAAGCAAATTGTACATTGTATGATCACTATACAGGAAGTTCAACAAAAGAGTAAAATCAAAACCAGTATAGTATGGCCGATTAAAGAAATTTCCAGGAGAATTAAAGTTTGGTAGGAGAGCAAGGGCAGAAGCACAAGCGTACAACCATCTGGAGAAAGCCGAAGTTCGGCGAAAATCAAAAATTTCCAAGAATATACAAGAGAAAGAGAGGCCGTACAGCGGCATACACCCCAACAGGGAGTAGTACGGAGAAATATACTTCAGGAAGAGGTCGTACGGAAAATTGAAGAGGGAGAAGAGATCATATGGCATCAAAATTGACACTCCAACATACGAAGAAGCATACAAAAGATCGGTGAAGGCACTTGTGAAAGGAGCATCGTACGGACAAGCAGGAACCTTGTGCGGCCGGTAACCAACTTTCAATCCATACGGTATTCTTCAGATTTTCAATACGTACGACATACATTGGCATTAGCAAGTTGGTGCGTACAGCTTGGAGGCAAGATAAGAGAGGTCGTACGAACCCCAGGAAGCAATAGTACAAGCGTATGGAATTCAGTTCCCTCCTTCACCGTACGACAAAACCTAGCCAGTGGTATCAAGCAACATTCATGAATTCTCCCAGTCGTACGACACTCTGCAACCCCTCAAGTTGTGCTACAGTCAAGTTTCCAAATCATATGACATCCATTGTTAGGTTGCAGCGTACGACAAGATCACATAGTACGGAAAAATCACATATTATGACAAGATCACATAGTACGGAGAAATCACATAGTACGGCAAGATCACATAGTACAAGAAAATCACATAGTACGACAAAGTGACAGAGTACGACATCTGTTTCAGTGTATTGTATGACCAATAGTTTACAGCACATGGCCTAGCAAGTTTGTAGTTTGGCCAAGAAGACTTATAGTATGGTTGGCGACAAGTTCTAAAGACACCATCGGGCTAACCACTAGGTGCACCGTTGGGCCGACCACCAGGCCGACCGTCTAGCCGACTGCTTGGCTGACTATCTGGCCGATTGTCAGGAGCACCTTTGGGCGCATCACCAAGACAACCATTGCGCACATTGCCAGGGCAACTATCGGGCGCACCACCTCGATCGACAGACTTGACACCGCCAGTTGCCACATCGCCAGACTTGACACCGCCAGTTGCCATACCGCCAGACTTGACATGCCAGTTGCCACACTGCCAGGGTTGGCAGTTGCAGTTGGAGGAAGCAAACCGCTAGGGTTGGCAGTTGCAGTTGTAGAAAGTACACTGCCAGGTTTGGCAGTTGCAGGTACATTGCTAGGTTCGGCAATTTCAGGAGAGGCACTATCAAGTTTGGCAATTTCAGGGGAAGCATTTCCAAGGTCGGCAGTTGGAGAGGGTTTTCCAGGGTCGGTAGTTGGAGAGGTTACACTGCCAATTGTAGGGAATACATCGCTAGGAGACTTAGTGACTCAGTCAGTGACGACTTGGGGAACCATTGGAACTATTACTACACAGGAACAGGTCAGCATAGTGGAAACACCAGTTCCCCCTTTTACACCGCCAGGAGCGCTAGGAGTGGCTCAAATTGACGATTGGCCTGGGTCGGTGGGCTTCACATTGGAGGTGGCCGAGTAGCCTGCTGAGAGCCCTTCAGAAGGGTTGGCCAGCGGTATGGAGGAGGGAGGTCCAGTTATTTAGATCCAACAAAGTGAGATGGCCAGGCTGGCCGAGGAGACACCTGAGCAACCCGCGGCTGCAGGGGAGATGGAGCCAGTGACAGTGGTGCAAGCGCTTGGACAGACAGTAAGGGAGACCCCTGAGGAGGACGTAGAGCCTTCCCTCTCACCAGAAGATGAGGATGGGGAGAGTGATTCCATAGGCAGATTTGTAGGTGACAGAGGAACCCGAGTAGTGGCCTGGGAGGCCAAGGTGACCACCATGGAGGAGGCTCGACAAAAGGAGTAGGCATGGGAGCAAAAATTGGAGGAGTTAGAGGAGGCACGCCAGAGGGAGGAGCAAAAAGTGAAGGAGTTGGAAGACCAGTTGACAGCGAAGAGTGCAGAGACGGACAAGGCTAAGAGCCCACTGATCGAGGCAACTCGTATGGTGAAAGCTGCTAGGCAGAGGGAGATACTCGTCAACCGACAACTCCGTGTGCGTACAAAGGAGGTGAAGCGACTGCGGGCAGAGCATTCATCCACTACTCCAGCATTGTCGGTGCATCCAGGGACGTCCTCCCTTCTCCCCTCTCTCCCTCTCATTAAATTTGTAAGTTTTGTCATTCCCTTGGGTTGTCATGTCGTTTGGAAGACGACTTCTTTTATGGGGGGGATGATGTAAGTAGTATGTCTTTACTTTTCTTGTAGTCGGCTGTAGTGGCCTTGTTGGTCGTAGTCGGCCAATTGCTAATAAAACTATAGTTAGTAAGAATAATAAATGTCATGTACTTTTGGGTAACCAAGTCCCGATTAATGATAACTGTTGTTATGGAATGTCATGACGGTTGGTTGCCTAACTACTGCCGAACGTTAGATGTACCCAGTTTGTTGTAGTCGGGAATAGGTTATGTGTGATAGTCATGACTGATAACACTGTTGATACTTCTATGATTGTACATGGTGATATTTCTGATAATGAATAGAGCATCTGATGTTCAAACATGATATATTTCTATTCTATTGTTCTGTTCCATGTTCTGCATATGATTTAGTTTGCTCAGTAGTACATAGTACTTGAATTACATTCCGTAGGGAAAACAACGCCTCTTTCCGAGTTAGCTTGTTGTTCCACATATCATGGCATGTCTATTTTGGAGTCTTCTATGTACAGTTGGAGTTCTCGTATAGTTTTCATTTTCCGTTAATTGAGGATAGTTATCAGTTAACTTGCATATCAATAAGGACTTGCGTGTTGCAAACGTCCATTTGATTTAGTTTGTTTTAGTTAGTTGATGGTAGCTTTTCAGATAACTATATAGTTGCATACATTCAGGGTTTAGCAATAAGATCTTGCATGCTCGCAAGACTGTAGTTGACTCAAGGTGATTTTAGGGTTCCCTACACCTTTGATGTCTATAAATAAGAACTCTTTGCTCATTTGTAATTAACTTTTGCACGCAATAGTAATATATGCTTAGCCACCTTGCCTGAAATATTGCTGTTCTGTATCTATTCACAAGCTTTTACTGTGATAATAAATGGTTGTGCCACCTTTCCTGAATGTTATTATTATGGTATTTGTTCATCTTAGTTAAATATAGTTTCTAGTTTGATCGTTTATTGTATGCATGTCTCACCAATGCAATTTGTTGTCCTAGTTTGCTATCTTATGTTGTGATTAATAGTTGTTCTTTCAATCTACGCCTCGGATAGGGGTTTCTCCTCCTTGGAAATTTGGAAAGAAGAATTATCGTTTAAGTGTTGTTGCTAATAAGCTTGTTGCATATCTACGCCTCGGATAGGGGTTCCTCGGAAATTTAGTAATAGAGCCGATCATTTGATGTCGTGCCCAATAAACTTCATATCAGCCTACGCCTCAGATAGGGGTCCCTCCTCCTTGGAAATCCTGCTGTAAAGTTTATCGTATAAAACATTCCTGCTCCTAATTCCTCATGTTCTGTTTCTCTTGAAGAGATAAGATAGATTAAAAGCATTAAGTTTTGTTGTAGTTAAGGTCTGCAAAAACCAGAGAAAACCCTTAGCTGCAATGTTCTTGGTTTCCTTAACCTTGTGCCTCTTCCAGTTGAGTCAAAAAGATAGGATTTAGAATACTTTACTTTTTAACACATATCAGTGTTGTACCCAAACCAAATTTTTTTTTGCTTCATTAAGGCATTTTGCTTAAAAGAGTCTAAACCTTGCTAAAATGATGTCAAGTACAGTTTTTGGGCAATATCAAGCATGGAGTTTTGTCAATGTTGTGTCAGTCAAAGGCAGTATCCATTTATTAGAACCTGAGTTGGGGACTCAGAACGAGGTATCTCACGATGGAGGAACATTTCACGACTACAGTTTTATCTTTGCATCAGTTTTCAGTGACCAAGGCGAGGATTTCAATGGTCAATTCTTGAAGATTTCTCAAGGAAAAGCAAAATTGCGCCCCTGTAGCCCAGGGGCGCCCTTCTTTTTGAATGCCTAGATTTTGTGATAAATGCTCATGAATATAGTCAATCTCTTCAGAATTAGTCTGCCTATCCGATGAGCTATCCTGCGAGACTATCCGAGACTCGTGACTCTGGTAACTGGCATTAGAAGTTGTAGTTTGCAGAAGCTTATCACTTTTTAGCTTTTGCGCCCCTGTAGCTCAACGACGCACCTCTTAAAGGGGTGTTGGATCTTGGTATTCCTGATGGTTGATGTATTGGATCTCTTCACGATTAGTTTGCCTATCCGACGAGCTATCGAATATAGTCATCTAAGTCCCAGAGCTCTGGCAGTTGGTGTCAAAAGATGAGATTACGAAGAGTTCATATCACAGAGCTTCCTCAAATGGTGAAATTGTGCCCCTGTAGCTCAGGGGCGCCCTTCAAATTGACCTCCGAGATGATTGAAATTGCTGACAAGGTCTTCCTGACATCTATGCTACTCTAGTTTGGTTTCACGATGCACCAACTTGCATGTTAATCCGACATTCTGAAAGATGGTGACAGAGATTCTACCAGGCATGTAAATTAACGGGCGGATTGGCATAAAACATTCATTATAGTTTCTATAGGCCAGGGGCGCCTAGCCTTTAGGCCTGTTAGATGAAGTTGTTTGCTTTCAAAGTCTTCACGAGACTTGTGGGTAATTACTCCAGCAATTCAACAAGCCCAGCCATCAGCCTCCGGGATTTTGCAAACGCTCGTATGTGCGAGGTCTTTGGTGAAATGCTGAAAAACAAAGAAAACTCAGAAAATGGTTTAAGTTTGGTCGTCTATTCCATCTTGGGAAAGGCGCCTTTCCTTTTGAGGTCTTAAAAGCAGTTTCTTGCTTCATCGCCTCTAGAGACATCTCTCGTAGGTCCTTTTGGCTACGTGTTGAGACAAACGGTGTTCGAATTGGGTCACCCCAGCTCCAGATATCAGAGGTCAAAGTAGGGCATCTGGTTGAGAGTTGTAATTTTTACAAAATGGTGTTTGTGCCTTTTCAAGCCAGGGGCGCCATCACTTTTGGTGTCCTTAATGTAGCTTTCAGATGCCTTGCATATATTCGTTGGATGCAGAATACTTCTAGTCATGCAGTAAGCCTATCCTCTAGTTAGCAGGGTTCATCATTCATCGTCAGCAGCCGTTTGAAGCGTCAGATGGCAGTTTGGAGAAATGGTTGTTTGGTACTTGAAAATCAATTTAATCAAGGGCGTCTAATTCTTTGAGGTGTTAAATGATGGATTTTTCAGTGATGACTCCCAGTAGACATTTCTTCCTTGCTTTGTAGGCTTCGCAATGAATTCACCAGTTCAGTCCTAGCATCACCCGGTCACCCAGGAATTAGTGTCGAAGATGGCCAATTGTAACTTTGTAGTCAGCTACAAAGTAGTAAGTTAATAAAAAACGTAATATCTTGAGCAAATGGACGCCTATGAGGACAAATGAGGACTTTTTGAAATTAGTGAAGTTCGCCGGATGAGTCCAAGAGCTCAACGTGGTTTGTCAACTGATTAAAATAATATTAAATATTTATTTTTGCATATTTGAGCATTAAAAGGCAATTTTCTAAAATTGGCGCCCCTTTGTGCTGAATTTTCAAATTGCATGGTGAATATTAGTTTATTATTATTTTAAATCCAGACTCCGACTTAGTAACAGTTTAATTGAAGGGGGTCCAATCAGAAGCCTTCTATTTCAGTCGAGGGTTTTTAATCTTGCAGTCACCTTTGAGGTGCGAATTTATTCTATTAATTCAAGCATGGTGTCATATTTCATTCACACAGCTTGAGCAAATTCGTAATTCTTTAGAGCAAAGACGAATTTCCTTCAGAGTTGGGAAAATTTTCATCAACAATCAATGACAAAGGCATCAAAAAAATTCTTTTGCAGGTACAAGTCTAGATTCATCAAGGCAGAGTGGCAATTTTAACAGAAGGAAAACATCAAAAAATGTCTTTCTTCTTCTCAATTTCTTCCATTTTCTCGTCTTAAATTCATTTGCATGTTTGAAGAATTGGCGAATTTTGATAAAACAAATCATTTGGGTTAATTCAAAATAGCTTCCTTGAGAAAACCCATGTGCCAGAATTTTTCAAGAAAATTTACTCCAGAGCATGAGTTCTCAAGGCTCTAATTTTCTCAACTGAAAATTCTTTGCATGGTCGAGTAGAAGTCAAATTTTCGCAAATCTAACATTTTGGGTTGTCTTAGAATCTTTTTCTGGACAAAACCCATATCTTAGAATTTTTTGTGAAAATTGCTCTCTGATAGGCTATTTTTAGCCTCAGCAGGGTATTTTTAGCTTTCTAGAAAATTTGTTAGAATATAGCCATGTTCACAGTCAACAGGCAAGTTTTTTAGAGTACAGTTCACATAGATTGAATTCAAGACCAAATTGGTCTTAATTCATGATTTCGTTAGAAAAGCTGACACCGATTTGTATCAAGCGCATTCGAAGGGTTGATAGGCGTAGTCACTCAAGTCCACATGGTTGCATGCCTCGTATGGCCGATTGTCTTCCAAAGTCGGTTTAGAGGGTTGATACCGTTGGAATTTTGCATGTGCAGCAAGTTCGTTTGCATTTCTCACAACCAGAGTGTGCGTAGTCAAACCTCGCAGTTTCGTCATGCAATACTCTTTCATTAAGGAAAAGCGTTAGAGACATCAAGCTACAAAAGAGATAGTGGCCATCACTTCAGTTACAGAGCTGCCAAAGTTATAAGTTAGTGAGATGCTAGTTTGAGTGTGCAAAGATTGCCAAGGTTGCTCAAGTTGCTGACAAGCAGTGAATTGTGACGACCCTCAGATAGTGATACAATCAACAATCTTGTTGAGGGATTGGTTGCTCGAGATCATGGCCAGTAGACTTCAATTCTCACCTCTCAGGATAGACATTACACACAAGAGTTAAACTTGACGTTACCTTCTCAAGTTGACTCGCTGTCTTATCTCATGCATGTCGATTTTGGGATTAGCTTTATTCACTTGGAGTTGTATTTAGGGTTTACGTTAACTGATGGTAGTATTCCAGTTAACTTGCTTTCAATAAGGACGTGCATACTTGCACATTGTCCATTTTTAGATTAGGGTTTTCGGTTAACTGATGGTAGCTTTCCAATTAACTATATAGTTTACTTTATTAGAGCTTAGCAATAAATCTTGCATGCATTGCGAGACTGTAGTTGACTCAAGGTGATTTTAGGGTTCCCTACACCTTTCGATGTCTATAAATAAGAGCTTTTGCTCATTTGTACATAACTTTTGCACGAGAGAGAAATATATGCTGTGCCTACCTTGCCTGTAATATTGCTTGTTCTGTATCTGTTCATGAGTATTTATTATGATAATGAATTGTTATGCCACTTGGGTTTCATGCAATTATGATGGTGAATTCTTGTTTTAGTTAGATATAGTGGCTAGTTGATCATAGATTGTATGCGTGTCTCGCCTATGCAATTTATTATCCTAGTTGGCTATCTTTTATATTATGTGTTCAATAAACTCATTCAGATTGAGCTGATAGATGTGCCACCTTGCCTTCAGGTTGAGAATCTGTTCTTGGTTATCGTATGATGTGTGTGGAATAAACTTATTCAGATTGAGCCGATAGTTGTGCCACCTTGCCTTCAAGCTGAGAATCTGTACTTAGTTTATTGTATATTGTTGTTTCCAATAAGCCTATTCAGACAAGCAGATAGTTGTGCCACCTTGCCTTCACGTTGTGAGTCCGTACCTGGCTTATCGTCAGATAATCATTCCTGCTCCATTTCCTCATGCTCTGTTTTCTTGAGGACACTGGATAGATTTAAAGTAGTTAGCTTAGTTGTAGTTAATGATCTGCGAAACCAGAAAATCCTTAGCTGCAACGTTCTTGGTTTTCTTAACCTTGTGCCTCTTCCAGTTGAGAATAAAAAGATAGGACTTAGATTAATTTTCTTTTCCACACATTCCAACACTACGAGGGAGCTTCCCCTCCTAATTTGAAGAGCACTCATTACGTAGTGTGCATAGCTATCCGTACAAACTTGCACTCCAAAGGTGTTAGTTTTTACGCCAACAATCAGCAAAAGAGGGAGCTTCCCCTCCTAATTTGAAGAGCAATCATTATGCACTGTGCATAGCTGTCCGTACCAACTCGCACTCCAGAGGTGCTAATTGTTATGCCAACACATTTCTATAATAGTGCCAAGTTTGACATGTGCTAAAGTTGACATTTTTGAGTTTATTTGACCTTACCAACATTCATGTATTTTCTTGCCGACTTCCTGAGTTTTTTGACATACTCAAAAGTGTTTCCTTCAGTTTTTCTGCTAGATTAGTGACACAAGTCCATAATAAACCAAATAATGAACTCCACGAGGTTAAGAAAGAACAAAAATATGTGGTGATTTCAAAAGACACCAAAGAAAATCTCACTATATAATAAAATGAATTGATACAGTAGTGATTGATAAGGTTGGAGGCATTGCTTCTATAGATACACTTCATAAAACGCCATATTAGGTTAAGCTAATCTGCTAAGTTTCTAACCCCAATATAATAATATGTAGGCTCATTCACATACAAGCTATAAACATAACCCATTGGTATACTTCAAGTATTGGTAAATAAAAGGAATGTGAGAAGATGGGTTTTCCAGTCTCTACTATCCCTCTACAACTCAACTTGGAGGGGACAGGGATAGTGGCATTTATCTAGATCCTTTTGAAAAGGAGAAGGTGCAACATACCCTTAATAATACCTTTCAGTAGTCCAAACAAATTTAATAATTTGGAATCTGTTTGCACTTAATCTGAAGTCAATCATCTTCTGTGTCTTCTCTCATTTGTTTGAAGCTTCAATGACATGTTATCTCTTGAAACATCTGGATCTCTCCTCCTAAAGATTTTCAAAACATACAACTGAAGAACAACCACACTATAGTTGTGAGCCTTAGCCTCATCTACTCTAATAATCTAAGATAGGAGTATCCATGCACTAGGTTGCATCCTCAAATGAAGCCACCTCATCATAGATACAACTCTGAAATCCTGTGCAATTTCCATAACAAGGGATTGGCAATCTAGAAGACAAACTGAACCGATGGGCTAATACTGTATGCAATACTCAATTAATGCTTCTCTATGCTCTCCCTCAAAAGTAAACAACACAACTGATGCATACATAACAAAGTATCGGGATTGCATCAAACTAGAAGTAATTCTCCACCCTCCACAAAACAAATGGCCGATACATTCTGATTCTTTATCAAGGAATAAAATTCAGTTCCCATCCACAAATGAGAGAATGTGGTCTTCATGATGCATAGAAACCATGCGATAGTCATATGTTTCTTCATCCCCCAGAAAAGTGGATCTCATGGAAAATCTATCAAACTATTGATGGGAGTTAAATGCTAAAGCAACTCGTGAATCTGAACAATAAGCTGATCAGTCCAAGATCCATGCAATATGCATATGATTCAAAAACAGCACAATCTGAAGCAAAACTCTAAAGTTCCATGCATAGGATCTGCCATGGGACTCTACGACTGGACCTTGTAACACTGAAATAATAAAGGACTCTATGACTGGACCTTATAACACTGATATAAAAAAGCCAAAATAGCATGATTAAATTCCATTGGACCCTAGCTCTAGACCTTTTGATATTGGAATGATCAAGTCAATAGTTTGTGGTTTGCAAGGTGTCAAGCCTCAAACAACCATGACCATCGTGGAAAACTGAAATCAACCCTCTTTGGATAAATGACCTCCAACATCCCTTGTAACTAACTCTTGAAATCAACATAGCAATGCTTTCTCAATTCACATACAAGACCACTCATCTGTCAAAAAAAATAAAGAGCCCATCAATGATGAGATCTAGATGTCCCCATCAACAACTCCATCGCCAACACACCAATCATTATACATCTTTAGATGAATCAAGATAATTGAAGAAGCTTCCAAATAGCCAGCACACTCAAGTCTCAATTGACATTGCAACCTTGAAAGTTGAAACAATCTCATCATTTTCTGAAGAGCTTTCAAGCAACAAGTCATACTCTACATGCAAAACAATGTTTTCCCAACCATAGTGTAGCCTCATATCACCTCCTTCATCACCTATCAATGAAATGCAAGTTAGAATAAAAATTAGAGCCAAAGTGGATTCATGAATACCCTCCTTATTCTATCTCTTATCCAAGGACGAATTGAGCCATCATGATGCCCTCTCTGCCTGTGACTATCATATCCAAATGAATGGTGATCTACATATCTTTGAGAGCTTATACATGCTCCATATGTCCTGAATTGAGGCAAAGAATGCCCCCTATGTCCTCTAAATGATGGTTGGGCCCCACAATGACCCCTTTTTACCAATGAACTAAAACCTTTATAGTGTCTCTTGTCTTTTTTCCTTTTGAAGCAGTTCCTCACAAAATGCCCCACTTCGCTACAATAGTAATATGTCTTCTTCTTCTTCTCCTGCTTATTTTTGTGATTTGTGATAGTTATTCGAAGACATTGGTTCCTTCTTCTGAAGTCAATCAATTGTAGGTTTCTAATGATAAGAACACTTTGAATAATCAATCCCTCATCTTTCTTGTGTAAAAATTTCTGTAAAACGGAGAACAATAGTTTGGTCATTCTTGTCAAGTTCACCACCAATATAATTCATTTTTTGAAGCAATTTTGCACCAATTCCTTTCATGTGCGCATCAAATACTCCAATCTTGTGAGAAGTAGGTCTATTCACAACATAATCCTTAACATGATTGCCATCAATATGATCACCCACATGATTAACAACATGATCAACATAATCTACATGATTAAAAACATGATTAACATTGACACAATAGAAGATCATAACTAGAGGTAAAAGCATCAATAACATCACAATTAGTAGAAATGGAAGCATTTACAAAATGTTTTGAATTCTTCATGTTGGATTTGCAAATTTAATGAACAGATTATATGCACAGAAAATTAATTCAAAATCAGACAATAACACAGCAGATACCCTGGGAAAACCCTCCTCTTGAGGGAGAAAAACCCAGCAACAAAGATCTCTCTTATATATGTCAATAGTGATAACAATTCTCTTTACAATGAGGCCAATGATAAGGCCAATCTTCAGTACCAATAGCAGATGCAACTACAGATAATAATCTGCCTTTAAGGAAATTCGCAATCTGCCCTTAATGAAATTCACACTCTGCCCTTGATAAGATTCGCACTTTGAATAGAATGAATGAATCGAACTTGAATGCTTACAAATGATAAGTGAACTCCTTTATATACAAATTGAAGAGGCACCTCCTTTCATATATCAAGTCGGCCAAGCAAAGAATAAATATATATATTCTTTTAATTAATCGCGCCAATGAAGTGAGGTCGGCCATAACACAAATGATGATTATTCATTTAAGGTTTGTTGCTTAACAAATGAAAAAATCTCTTTATAAGAATCGCACCTCTTGAATTCGAATAAATTAAATAGCATCATGCTATCATTTAATTTATTATCAAGAGAATATCGCAGGAAGTTACTTCTGACGCTGCAATAGATCATTAACAGGATTCATGCTTCTTCCTTAATTCCAAAAGCTTCTTTTGTGAATTGAGTTCCTTTATGTTGTCAATCTTTTTGCTAGACTCAAATAATTCCCTGCTGAATACCTTCAACTGAAATAAACATGCAGCTTAGGTGCAACATGGATGGGCACATTCACAGTAACATGATTTACCTTGTTTTAGAACTCATCCTTCTTGCCACAGGGACCTTTTCAGTTCTACAAATAATCTGCTATAAGCCTTGGTCTTTAGTATAATTTCATAGAAGACTTCTTATTCTGAAAGTTGTGTCCTCTCGACTTACCATATTCTAGAAACTAATAGCATAAAAGAAATTTGCATTATAGAAACTATACAACTAGGAAGATATTGAAACTAGCTTTCCAACAGTTAAACAATGGGGTCAAACAGAGTCTGTATGACAAAGTTATGACATCCAGAACATCAAGTCTCAAATCTATCTTGTGACAGCCAAATGGATGTCAGATTTAATGCAAAATTTCATGTTCTAAATGGAAGATTTTTTTGACTGATAATAATTGAACCCTTGATGAATATTTGCAAGGAAATTAGATATACACTCAGAATTTTTCCTTTGCCTGTGATCTCCTTGGGCTATTCTTTTATCAGAGGATGATGACCTTTACAAAGGAAAAAATTGTAATCCAATATACAGTCAAATATCAACACTACTTTGCACACCTTAACAGCTGCAAAGGAATAAACCCTGAGGAGTTTTACTTCCTAAGCTCTGATACCTTGTGAGATTAACGAGACGGGTCCATAATTGATCAAATAATCTTTGCAAGCATAAGGAAGAAGACCAATACGAGTGTTGTCAAAAGAAACCAAAGAAAAAAAATCAATTCATAACTGATTTATTCTATTTATACAACTCTCAATAAGTGAAATATCTTAGGCCAATCTATTAAAGCTCTCATCCCAATAGAATAACAAGCACAAGTTACAATTGTAGTGTTGTGACCTATTTCACACATCGCTCCATTGCAAATGGGGACCCTCAGTGGTTTGCTCTTAGGGTTTAGCTTTGAGTGGCAATTTCATAATCTCTGTTGCTTTGGGAATTTCGTGTCAAAGTCTGGAGTCATCACTCGAGCTAAGTTGGGAATTTGAGCCTGAAAACTGAACATGAATGTCATAGAAGTGCTTAGAAGACTCGGTAGACGAGGATCGCCTGTGCTTTCGCTCAATTCTGACACTTCCTATTTTTTAGGGATTCTTCTTTTTTGCTTTTTGCTTTTTTCGTTTTTGGCATTTTTTGACCAATCTAGAATTTACTATTTTTAGAAAGTTGCTTTTTTGCTTTTCCTAGTTTTAGTAAGTTTATAATTTTTAGAAAGTGCTAGGTCTTACGGCAGCAGAGTCAAAAGTTTCCATTTTTAGAATTGAAAAGCAAGCAAAAATCAAGCAAAAATCCTAAAAAATCGGAAAAATCATAAGAAAAGCAAGGAAAAGCGCATGCAAAGGTTTAAAAAGCAAGGAAAAGCGCATGCAAAATCTGGAAAATCAATTGAAAATCGCACCTTAAAGGAAGAAAAATCAACGAAAAATCAAGTAAAAAGCAAGAAGATTATGGTGAAATTCGCCTAAGTCTGGAGAGGTGCGCCCCATAGAGAAATCCAGTTGAATCATGGAAAAATCCATTTAGAATTCATTCATCAAATTGAAATCCAATTAAAATTCGTCCATTTGAAAGGTCTTGATAAAACTCGCCCAAGTTCAAAAGAAAATCCAGTTGGATCATTCAAAATTCCAGTTGGCGAATGTATCTAAAAGTGAAAATTGGCTAAGGCAAATGAAAAATTTGAATGGGGACTTCAAGAATTCCATGATGGAGTCAAAATCCACTTGAAAGGATAAAAATTCCAGTTGAAAGTCGAATTTCCAAGGAAAAAATCGAAAAAATTAGCTAAAGCAAAGAGTTACCTTGGTAAATAACTAAAATTCAATTGCAAAGTGGATAAGTCCACTTAAAGGTCGATTTTTCTAAGGCAAAGAGAAAATAAAATAACTTAAGTTTTTATTTAAAAACTTAGCAAGCAAGCAAGAAGGTAGATGGGAAAATACTCACTCAATGCCTTGAAACCTTGGACATAATGGGAGTGCAGCTGGATTCGATGCCAAACGTATCAATGGAGGAGCTCGATTTGGTGTTAACAAAATTTCTTGCATTTGCAGCCAAGGAGCAGTCCAAGGGGAATTACATTTTGGATTCCCTCTTCCTTGAGTAATTTGCAAGGTGTCACTATTTTCCACACTCCAAATGGCTCGTCCTCCTTGTGCCATGTGTCCATGAGTTAGTTATGCTTTTTAGGGTTAGGGTTTCTTGGAATAATCTTGGCCATTGATCTCAAATCAATCTGGGCCGTTGCTTTGTAATTTGGGGTGCCTATATAAACCCCACTCATTTCATTCATTCAGGGAGACTTGTGAAATTGTTGCGACTAGTGCTATTCAAATAATTATTTGATTCATAGTTGAACATTTGTTATTTTGAGAGCTTGAATGGTTTCATATTTCTTCAATAAAGTAAATTAGCTTCAACATTTTTTAGATGAATGAAAGATTGATAGTGTTGAGAATAGTGAAATTAGTTCATACCTTTTTCAATTGAATGATTTTCAATTTGATGTGCAAGGTTAGTCTGAACTTTGAAATTGTTTAACTTGAATTCTATTACCTATATGCATTGTTCGAATTGATGGTGGTATTGTGTAATAGGACATCATTCATAAATCCCATTGAAGATTGCACCATCTTTGTCTAGTTGTAGTCATCGTACTTGGCAAAGCAAAGATTGGTTTAAATTTCACTATCCAACATTTGTCTCTTAAGTTCATAGGAGTAGTTTAGCATAAGTCTAGTTTCTAAACCCTCATCCCTTTTTTTTATTTTATCTCCAAAAAAACAAGAGCATTCAACGTCAAATCAATCTAAATCCCTACTCTTGAGTAATTTGTTGTCCAAGATCCCTTTGTGATACCAGCATATCACATCATCCATTGAGCTTGTCCACACCCCAACTTACGAAACATTGGAATTACTGTATGACCTTTCTAGCAATCTTAGCATACGAGGTAGTTTTTCAAGAGAGGATAGAGCGTCTTTGGACTCTTTGTTCTAGAGTGCTTGGTGTGTCATAAAACACACATCAACATGTAGGCCGTTAACTCATGCAGGCTCATTAATACATGCAAAATTTAGTTACTATGCACAGAATGCAATGGGTTTTCCACTATATAATATTTACAATTGTTCATTTTAGAACAATGGTTTCTTCTCTGTGTCATCTCCCATGCTTCGTGTTAAGTGTTATTGCTGATTCTATTGAATCATTTGTGTTTATAGGTCTTAATTTTGGATGTCATTGCATCTCCAATTGACTGATCCATTTTTCAGATCATTTTCATCATTTGGCTTTCACTTCCTGTCTTGGACTGGAAGCTCTTCGCTAGCAAACATTTGAAAATGCATTACACATCTCTTGATTTTTTGCCCTATTTAAATTTTACTTTGACTTTCTTGACTATCTTATGTGTGTCTTTTGCTTATCTTTTTCTTCTTTTTTGGCTTGATGGTTTGGTAACTACCTTATATGCTTCCTTTTCAGGCATCTGATGCCAACTTTAATCTGTGAGACACTGGACTAGCTCCTTTAATGCAAGAGATAAACACAGACTTCTAAAATCAAGGAAACCCATGTTAGACTGTCCTCTGACTACAAGTGCTAGTGTTTAATGGGATAGATGAGAAAGATGGTAGCAAAATTTTATCAACTCCTTATTTAAGGAATGATTGCATTCAAATTATCTTTCTCATTTTCTTTTCCTTTCTAATACAAACATGTTGATCTAACATTTTTAATGCCTTAACACATTCCTAGGTTCAATCTTAGTGACAACACAAACTTGTAAACATCACAAACATAATTGCAGTCACCTCTATCTATCAAAGCGAATAATTTATAAGGACATATAATCTAATGAACAGGCATTAGGTACACAGTTACAAGAAAACTAGAAAATGTGCTTTTTATTGTTTCCCAAGTCATATTGACATTATGGCCTTCACCATTGAAACTAATTAGATATGTATGAAGTCTACAAATCAAGAAGAGATGAGCTACTATCATAAGATTTTAGGTGGGCATATTTATGATGTGGGGATATTTAGTTAAAACTTGTGCTTCCTTGCGACTTGTAAATTAAAAAATATCAATATTAATACTTTCTACAATAGTTCTTGTAAATATTAGCACGATGGCTCCCAGCTATCAAATAAGGAGTGTGGGGCCAACCTTACATTTTAAGTTTATGATGAGGACTGAGTAACTACTTTAGCAATAGGGTCTCTTAGTTCACTATTTTACAAATTGCTTATGAATTAATGCCTGCTTTCAGGAACATCCATCTCACCTTGGATTGTCACTCTAGAGGCCTTAGAGCCATTTGCTTGTGAAGCTCATGTACAGGTAATCTAGATATTCATTTTCTTTAAATCTTTGAGCAATAGTAATTATTTTCTGTTTGTTTCATTCAAACAATTTAGATTTTCTGTTGTTGCCTTGTGATCAATTGTTTGCCATGAAATCACTTCTTGCTTGATTATGGAGTCCATGAGAAGGAAAATATGTTTATCAAGTATCTTTCTTTCTTAATGTTAGAAATCTAATAGGTGCTTCCAAGTAGAAAGAAAGATGATGAAGAGAGGAAACTACGAAATACTGTAACAGGGATGAATTGTACATCAAATAAACACGTAAATAGAATCCATAGATCTTCCAAACTAGTTGAGGTCTAAAGTTCTAAAGTTTGATTGAATTTTGTTTTAAAATTTTATTTTATTTTAAGCATTAATGTCAACTAGTGCCTAAAATTGGTCAATGGGATTTTGAAAATGTACAAAGGAAAATAAACATGGGGAATGCAAGCACAACTTCAGAAAAAGAAACCCTATAATAATTCAGTAAGCAAGGGGAAGAGAGAGAGATCTAACATAATTCATCTTCTTTAGAGTGTTTTCAATCTTGCTCAATACAGACCGCGCTCAAGATTTCATCTTCTTTTGAATTTCTATCAGACTCAGTTGTCAAGGTGATTAATGTAATGACAAATAATTTATAGGCAACTTCTCCAAATTGCACTGTAGCAAATGAATAGTCAAAGCAACTGGAAAATAATTGCATAGAAATTGGAACAATGCATAAATTTCCAACATTCACTATCTCTTCAATGTGTTCACTTTAGCTCAATACAAACCACACTCAAGTTTCTTTCTTTTGACTTTTATTAGATTTTGTTTTCAAAGCAACTAACATTAAAGGTCCAAATTAGAGGCAATATTACAAAATGTATAGTATAGCAAAAGAGTAATCACAATCAACCAAAAAGGTAACGAATAGAAATCGGAATAAACAATTGCCACTTTATTCATATAGCATGGCATACATGCAGAGATAGATTCTCTATAATTTGTACAAGAATGAAAGTAGGGAGAAAACATGGGAGACTTCCCTAAAAGTGTACTTGATTATGACATGAGTTGGGAAGCTTCTCAAAAGGTGTATTGGTTGGACAATGAACAACCGCCACCTTTTGTAAGACACAAGTACTAAGCCTGATGATAACTCTTGAGTGAGCTAAGTACATAAGAAATATAATTATATACCATATTGTACCGAAATCCTACAATGCGTGTGTGTGAGATTTCATCCCTATGCCTAAGCAGGTAGGTAGTGGTTTGCTTCTGCATGTTGCTGGGAGTTAGTATCGGGCAAATATCTTTGCCAAAGGAGGTTAAAAGCTAAAATAATAGCTACAGAATTAGTTATGGAAATATTGAGCTCCGACTAAGATAGTTTATGCAGCTTGAGATGATAACAACGATCACATCAAACATGGCAAGCTAAAATGAGAGATCAAAACACAAATTGTTAGGGCCTATTGCTTGTAGGATTGTTTATGTACCATATTAGATGGGCATCACTTTTTGATGTTGTGAAACAGATTCTTATCCAACTGAAGTCAAACATTACCAGGAATTCGGAAAGAGCAAGGTGCTTAATGACAGTCATAAAGTTTCTTAAATCTAGCCTGAGTTTGGAGATTCTCCTGAATTTGGCCAGTCATAACGGTTCATATTTTGCACACAAGAAGAAGCTTTCTCTGCTTATATTGGTAGTCATATATGGAATTGGAAGATAAATTAAGATCTTGGAATGTACCAAGGGTGAAAGACATGATAGGATGCAAAAGGTGATTTCTCCATAGGGATATTTGTCACTTCGATGCAGCCATGTTGAAGGATATGTAGGTAGATACCTATGTATTTTGCTAATAGAATCAAGGAGCATGGACTAAGGTACTATTTCCAACTTCATTCTACGAATGAAAAGAAGTGGAGTATGGTGACAGCTAAGTACTTTCACATCAATTGCCAAAGTGACTCTTTAAGGGCAAATCATAACTGAAAATGATATTGAGGGTCAACCCAAATACATACTTGAAGATCAAGCATGCAGCTTTGAGATCATTGATTAACTTGTTCAAAACATGAAACAACCATCTTAGAGAATCAAAAAACGGAAACAAAGACACAGTGGTGTTGGCACGCAGTATTGGGAAAGAAATAATGAAGACTATGCTAATTTATTTATTAGAATAATGTAATGTTTCTTTAATGGTCATCTTAGTTAGGTTAGATAGTTTCTAATTTTGTCTTCTGTTAACGATTGTTTCATTTAGAAACATCATCTTTGTAAATCTATTTAAGGAGCCTTCATCTCCTTTGTTTAATACATTGAATATTTACCAATATTCTTTATTATATGGTATCAGAGCGGGTTGATGGGATTTCATAAAATTTTACGAATTTTTTAACAAAAATTCGTAACCTCTTCCTACTTGGAATTTATTTCCAGAAAATTTTGAAGTTTGTGGTTTACCTGGAAAAATTTTCTAGGGGTTTTTCATTTGATTTTTGTGAAGAATTTTTGAGAGGTTATTTTTGAAGCTGATTTTCGAGGGTTAGATTTCCTGAAGGTTTTGAGGTGGATTTGTTCTTTTCATGATTTTTGTGGAAGATTTTGAAGAATTTTTGAGGTTTTTTTTCACCAAAGAATCGCGGATTCGTTTTTCTTAGAATCGTGTTTTTTATTTTCAGAAATTTCGTATTTTTTAAGAACAAAAAATCGTGCCTCTTTTTTGTGGAAAATTGTGACCTTTTGCAATGCGGGTTCTTGTTTTATCACATTTTTTTTCGAGTGCTTTTTTGTGGTTATTCTCCTGCATGATCAAGGGATTTTCTGATCATGTTTATTTTGTTTGTGGTCAATTTTTTTTCTGGCTCCTGGCGTAGCATTGTTGGGCATTTTGTGACGGATTTTGTGGGTTTTGTTGGATGCATTTTTTCTGAAAACCGCATGACCTAATTTTGTGATGGGATTTTTGCATTTTTTGATCAGGATTTTGCAAAAATTGAGTCTCCATTTTGAGCTGCACCTAGGTTTGTGCGACTTGCCTTTGATGGGTTTTTAATACTTTTTTGTCCCTGAAAATAATTATAATGGGTTTTTTAGTAATTTTTTCTCCTTAAAAAAATTCTGATGGGTTTTTAATATTTTTTTGTCCTTGAAAAATTCGATGGGTTTTTAGTAATTTTTTCTCTTTAAATTTTTTTGATGGGTTTTACAATTTTTGTCCCTATAAAAAAATTATACTTGGGTTTTGGTTTTTTTGATTTTTTGCTTGAAAAAATCATGGGAGGGTTTATAATTTTTTCCTCATAAATTAAGGGTTTGCTCTTGTATGCTCTAGTTTGGGTTTCCGCAGTACGGGAGGGCTCTCTAGTTTTTGGAAAGGTTTTACATTTTTCCTTAAAAACGATGTTTTATATACTGATCAGTGTCTCGGATTTTGTGCTTGCTACTTGTTTGGTTTTTTAGTTTTGTCCTCAAAAATCGTGATTTTTTGCAATCTGTTCTGGGGTGTCGTGCTCATTTGCAAAAGTTTGGAGGGTTTGTCGATTTCCCTCAAAATCGTGGTTTCAGTTTGTGCAATTGTTTTCGGTGTCTCTGGCTATAGGGAGGGACAACTTTGTTACCCAACATCAAGTTGGACGTTTTGTGATCATTTTTGTTCTTTTCTAGAAGTTTTGTAGTTTCTAGGAGGGTTGGTGGCAGACTCATCTCAAGTGGCAGAGTTAGTGGTAGGCTTTTGTCTCGTATGGCAGAACGTTTTGAGAAGAAGGGGAGAGCCTTTTCTGTTTTTTTTCTGGGTAGTTAGAATGATGACCACTAAGGGAGGGTATTAGAATAATGTAATGTTTCTTTAATGGTCATCTTAGTTAGGTTAGATAGTTTCTAATTTCGTCTTCTATTAACGATTGTTTCATTTAGAAACATCATCTTTGTAATTCTATTTAAGGAGCCTTAGTCTCCTTTGTTTAATACATCGAATATTTACCAATCTTCTTTGTAATATTATTCTCATTGTAGTGGAAAGACAAATAATGACTATTAGAAGACAAGCCTTCTATTGTAAGGTTTGAATTGATTACAAAGTGAGCCCCAATAGATGAAAACCTCAATTTTTTTGTCATACCAAGCCAATGAAAGTAGTGTCAAGAAGATTGTTTGCATGCCTCATGAAGATACAAATAACCCTTCTTTGTTCAGGGGATAAAATTGCCTCCTTGAAAGCCTATTTCAAAAATTTACAACTTTGGATGGTATGTTGCTTTGTTTGAGCTAGAAGCGATGTGTGATATTGACACCAAGTGAGGACTTAATGGTTTGTATGAACTACATTGATCATAATTTATGTGGCCTAGCATGGGTCAACTCCATCTTAAAGTACACCTCCTCATTGCAAATCCAAGCTTCCAATTTGTCATCATTGAGTGCTGTCCAAATGGGAAAGGATATCTTGGTGTCTAACTTGAGATTAGATTGAGCAATGTTGTTGTTTACATAGGAGATTTTGAAGCATACTTCTCATTCTTTACATAAGTTTCAGCTGCAATTGTTTTCCTTAGTTATTGGTCCTAGTTCAAGAATGGGTACAGGTTTGGGGTTTGGGTATGCTAGTACAACATTTTTTTCCCAGTTATGGGTACGGGTTCATAAATATATATTTATATATATTAAAAATTATAAAAACAATAAAACTCATAATTGCAATAAGCAAAGTATTTAAATACCTCATAACTTGCAATAAAGAAAATACTCAAATTCATAATTCAATGATATGTTAAGACTCAAAATTCAATACAAAATGAAAATTACAACCAATATTAAATAATCTTCACATTGCTCTTCATTGAGAGCATCAAAGTCAACATTTGGCTCAATTTCATTTGAACCACAATTAGCTGCAATGTCACTCCCACTAGCCATGTCATACATAGAGGCTTCCTCACTTGTAGAGACTTTGGCAAGCTGTGGAATAGTAGCATCCAAGTCTATGCACTTAGGAGTTAGATCCCAATTCTTTGTCACCCCTCACTGTAATCAAGTTTCTTATCTAACATGAGATGCAAGTTGGAGTGCACAAAGACCAAATCCTCAACTTTTTTGGCACCCAATTGGTTGCTCTTAACTAAGTGGATAAAGGGGTATATACTCCAATTTTGTTCAATTGAAGAACTTGCAACCTATTGAATTTGCTACAACATTTACAATTGTAAAACATAAATTATAATATATAGCAGTGAAGAAAAATGAGGATTTATACATTCTTGATATAGAACTTTTATTACAAGAGGTTGCAAGTAAATAGAGCCTTGGCCATGTAGGTACAACCTTTCATGAGAATTTTCATGTACTTGTCTTGAAGAGTGCAAACATCATGATTATTTGAAGATATGAAGTGGCCAAACTCAATCGAGACAACACTCTGCATATGTGCATTTGGGAATATTCTTTTGAATGCAATCTTGTATTGAGTACTAACCTCTTCATCTCTACATGGTGCCACCCTCCTCGGAAAGGAAAGTATTTCTTTGTTATAATACTTTGGGGACAAAGCAAATGCTAGGAGATGCAAGGGTGTGGTCATCTTGTTCCAACAATCAACAATAGTCTTTTGCTTTTTTTTTTTAAATGTTTTTGTGCAGTCATGCTCCTTGGCTTCTATTATGGTCCTTATTTTTCAACCATGGAGTCCATGCCATCATACATACCTAAACATGGTCGATATGTATCGATATACCTAATCATACTCACGATAGGCTCAATGAAACTCAAAACATATTCCACATGAGCCCACTACTCATCATCTAAGATCAATGCTATAACATTTTGGGTTCTCTTTGTCTATGATTGCCTCCATACACTCTAAAGATTGTTGATGTCCATAGTGCTCAATGCCTCTTGCACCTTCATAAGCCGTCTCAAGTTGGTTGTGTGTGTTGTGAATCAAGTCTTGACAACCTATCATGGTGTAAAAGCTAAAACAAATTTAAAATTCAAAAAGTACATGACATAACAAATTTGAAATTAATAAATAACTAAAAAATAAAATTATTTCAACAACTCCAAGTTGGAGAAGGTCTTGAAGATGGCTTTTGACATTTGATGATTTTTCACAAACATTTGAATCTCCTCAACTGTCATGTAGATTTTTTTGACCCAATCGATCTTTGTGCCAATCTTTTGCAATGTCAAGTTGAGAGAGTGGATGACACATGTTCAAAAAAATGCCCATAGGAATTGTCCACTATTGGATCAACAACCT
This sequence comes from Sequoia sempervirens, assembly GCA_007258455.2. Classification (NCBI taxonomy): domain Eukaryota; kingdom Viridiplantae; phylum Streptophyta; class Pinopsida; order Cupressales; family Cupressaceae; genus Sequoia; species Sequoia sempervirens. Next base: position 45,891 of record VDFB02005750.1, on the reverse strand, counting down.
TACAATTTTTAGTGTTGTTTGTTATGACTTGGACAATTTTTTTAGGGCCCACCATCTCAATGGACTGTATGAGGATATTGGTAATGAAGGTTGCATCCTTCACTTGCCCTTGTGATGGAGGAAGGGTCTCACACACAAGCCATCTCATACAAACATCTAACAAAAACAAAAATTAATGTGCAAAAATCTGCAACAAGATTAGAGCTCTTATATTCAACTTCTTCAGCATAGTTTTTCCAAACATTAGAAATGCATACAAAACCCTCTGAAAATATGA